>JAUMHM010035845.1:0-15842 GCA_032362435.1 Melikaiella ostensackeni
CAAAGACACCGAAACTTCTAATTTTTTGGAGAATTTTCACACCAAACAATTCTCATTCGTAATCCCTCAGAAAATGGAGGGGATGAGAAATGCCGCAAAATCCTCTGAAACCACCCCTATTGAAAATGACCAGAAAATTTGTAAATAACATCCAAAAGACACCGAAGTTTTTCAATTTTTAAGTGGTTTTCTCTCCTAAAACATTCTCATTCGTACTCCTACGAAAAATAGCCGTAATGAGAAAACCCGCAAAACTCCTTAAAGCAACCCCGATGATAAGAGATTTTTAAATAATCAGAAAATCGTCAAGGAAAGCTCAAAGTTTCCAAATTGTTGCTGATCTTATCTTCTGAAAAAAATCTCTTTAATAATCTCTCGAATAATACTAAGAAATAAAGGTAAGGAATCCCGCGAAAACCTGCAAAACCACTCCTTTTGAAAATGACTAAGACAAAAAATTGGTAACAGAAGATCAAATGGCATCAAAGTTTGTGATTTTTTGATGCTTCTTCACCCTCATAAAGTCTCGTTCGTATTGCCCCGGAAAACTGCAGTAATGAGAAACCCCGAAAAACCTCTTAAAAACTAACCCTAATGATAAATGATTTTTCAATAATTAGAAAATCGTTAAGAAAAGCTTAATTTTGTCAATTTTTGTTATCTCATCTCCTGAAAAAATATCTTTAATAATTCCTCAAATAATATTCGGAGTAAGGAATCCCGCAAAACCCTTCGAAACCATCCCTATTGAAAATTACTACAAAATTCGTAAGAAATCACCAAACGGCATCGTAGTTTGTCAAAAAAGCTTCAAGTTTGTAAATTTTTGCTGATCTCATCTCCTGAAAAAAACTCTTCGAAAATCCCTCGAATAATGGTGGAGGTAAGAAATACCAAAAACCACTCCTATTGAAAATAACTAAAAACTGGGTAACAAATGACCAAAAGACATCAAAATTTGCAATTTTTGGGTGGCTTTCTACGCAAAAAAGTTCTCATTTCGTTTTCCAATTCAAAATAAATTAACTGAAAGTGACAGTGGAATTACGTATAAAACTTTCAAAAATATTGATACAAATTTTACAAAAACTTCACTGAAACATTCAGTGACTTCTTCCTAAGCTCATTAGCCAAAGTTTACCGCGAAGTTTTGAGTACATTTTCCAAGAATTTTGACGAAAGTTTTAGAAATTTTGATTCAAAAAATTCGTCAGACCCTGAATAAATATTTCTCCACGTTCACACAACATTTCTGTAAAAGTGTACACAATGTTTCATGAAAGTTCAAGAGCGAACATTTAAACTTTTCATACAAGTTCAATGGAATTTTTGAAAACTTCATACAAATTCTATAGAACTTTTATTTGAACTTTCCATAAAATTTCATATAAATTTTCATGGCTAATAGGGCACCGATTAGCCATAAAAATGAGAATAAAATAATTTTTATATATTATCTGAGTTAATACATTGTAATATATTATATAATATATCACATATTATAAATATAATTATATATATATAATATATCATAATATTATTATTGACATATCATGTATTTAAAATGATATAATATATATTTTCATAATATATTCCTTGAATAATAATGTCTACCCAGAAAATAAAAATAATCAAAGCTAGATGAGCAAAATTTAAAAATAGGGAAAGTAAAAGAAAATATATGCATATATAAATAGAAAATACATTAATAAATATAACACCAAAATTCAGCTAGCGGCAAGCAAAAACGCCCGCGAAGCTAAGCACCTCGGTCCGAACGTAATGGTTATACAGGGTGTTTCTTTTATCTTGAGACATCGAAATATCTCAAGAAATACGCATCTAACGAAAAAAATGTTTGTAATAAAAACCATTTATTTTCGAGGGGGACAAGCGACTCCGCAAAAATGTACCTCACACTCCAACCTATGGGGGGCGGAAGGGGGGTAACATTAAAATTTCAAATGAGAACCTATATTTTTTATTGCAGATTCAGATTCTCTATTAAAAAATACGTGTTTCATTCGAAATTTTTTTTTCGATTCAGGCCAGATGGCGATGCATTTACGGGTTGAAGTCGCGCAGGCACAGGCGCAAACGCGGATTGTTCACCGGGGGTGGAATGTGGATGCGACTTCCGCATTCCCATTTGATATTTTAAAGTTACCCTCCATCCCGCCCCAGGGGGTGGGGGTGAAGTAAATTTTTGCGGGGTCGCTTCCCCCTCGAAAATGAAAAGTTTTTATTACAGACATTTTTTTCGTTAGATGCGTATTTCTTGAGATATTTCGATGTCTTAAGATAAAAGAAACACCCTGTATAATATAAGAAAATTTGTTTTGAAGTTACAGCTGTGGCGGTACTGGGTTCAGAGACGACGCCAAACAGGACGAAGTCTATGCAGAGAAAATGGTCGAGGCAGAAGCTTGTCTTTCTGCGAAGACAGTGTCATGATAGTCACCACTGCCTAGAAGACAACGGTAGACAGTGTAGTTCTGGTGTTGACCAGCACGCCGACAATAGATCCCCTAGCATTCAAGAGATACCTGTACGTGATATACTTGGAGTTGAAGCGGGAATTTATCGTTTAATGAATTTCTATTCAACCCAGGCGATGACCGGATACGGTAAATTCAACGAGTACCACAAACGCTACAAAAAGTTAGAGAGCGCAGAATGCACATACTGCGGGTCCTATCTTGTACGACGCTTGACATACCCTGTTCAAGTGCTCGGCATAGACGACGGACCGACGAAACCTGGATAATAGAATCAGAAAGCTGTTCATCGACGGAAGTATGGTCTCGATGATGCTCCAAAAAGAAGATGGTAGGCAAGTGGTGGAAACTTTTGACGGGAAAGTGATAAAGAAGAAAGTAGAGGAGGAGAGAAACATATGCAAAACTCAATTAAAAACGTCGATATAGGATAAAAAGCATCGAATAAACTCGCAGCATGCAAACAAAATAGGAGCAGCACTGAATTAATTCGAAAGTGACTTCAGAGTAGTTCTTCACTACAATCTTTGTTGCTCGTATGGTGTTAACCGTGACCCTGCCCTGCCGAACGCTACGAGGGAGATAGAGTCAATTGTCCAGAACGAGAAGTGCCGAATTCACTGGAAGTACAAGTTTTCGCTAATAGTCCCTATAGCACACTTGAATGTTGAGGCTCTTGTGAGATTGATCAGGAGAGATATCATTCGTGGGTCGCTCCATGCCCTTAAGACACGCGAGGGTTCTGCCGGACCTTCATTGTTATTCCACCGTAATATGCGGTCACCCATCTTACGATCGCAAGGCGTGGCCACATGTGTAATTTACTACGGTTATACTGAGAACGAGTATTATTTTCCTAAAAGGCAGTCACCCCATGTCGAAAATATATAGTTCCACTAAATTTGGCAGTTCTCATTCTCGGCAATTGACTCAATCTCTCTAGGCACGTTTGGCAGGGCAGTGTCCCAGCCAACACTGTAAGTCCGACAAAGATGGTAATAAAGAACCCTGAGGGCTGTATTGTGTATCTGGGCATAAATATTTTACGCGTAAGTGGGACATCCGAATAGTATGTGTCCCAGGTGCTCAAAATGTGCATGCCATGCTCTGCACCTATCGCTGGGAACTTGTTGAAATAAAATGCGGCTACGGTTTACTAAGCTGGAAATGACCCCACCCTAGCACGCGAAAATAGGACCCAATGTGCCTGAATTACGTTCGGATGATTTGAGGAAAGCAAAAGTTGGCTCCATTGACAAGGACTGATCTTTTACATTTCTGTAAAAGTTTCCGAGCATTTCCTTGTCGCCCTGGGAGCGGCTGCCATCCAGGAAAATGATACTGCCTCCCAGTAGCCGCGCGCTAACGCTGTTGTGTCCGGAATTCAAAGCCCAGCCCTGGCCCAGCTCTAGCCCAGCCTTGGCTCAACCTCCCACGAGAGCTTCTAGAGCCTTCCGCGAAAGCCGCCAGAGCATTTTGCGAGGGCCTCTTGAACGTTTCACGATGCCCTTCAAAGTCTTCTACGAGAGGAATTGAAAAAATGCACTAATTGAGATACCTTATTATATCTTCATAAAAAGCGCTAATAAAATTAGAGTGGAATCCTCTGATACCACCTTTTAGAGTGGAATCCTTATAAGCCAACTTTTAGAGTGGAATCCTCATAAACCAACTTTTAGGGTGGAATCCTCAGATACCACCTTTTAGAGTGGTATCGCCCAGATTATCACCTTATTACCCACACCCTCAGATACAACCTTTTACTAATTAAAATTGGAATACTACTTTTTGTGAACCGCCGCTGTGTCAGGAATTGTCCTATATCCGTCATACCCTCTATCACCCAAGCCCTCAGGTCCTCCCGTGCAACCTAGCAGGGTGTCCTAACAAAGCCCACAGGCTTTTTATTCTTCTACATAAAGTAAATTCCTGATTTCTACTGATTGATTACTTTTCAATCAACAAAAACTACAAATATCATCACTTCGTGAGACCTTGCAAGCTCGCTCAACTATTAACATCTCTGACAAGCATTTCAGAACCAGTAGAATAATAAGTTAGCACGCTTGACTCACAGATTATGAAATGATGTTTTATAAATTATAATTTTTCGTTTTATATAAATATATAGCCATTTCTATTTTGTTTTTCTATAAGTATAAAGCCATTCCTTCCATTTTCTGATTTTATTAATGTTATTCTTCGTGAATAATTAAAATTCGACAATTTTTTTACTTGTATATTTTTAAACATGTTTATCCTGGAAGTACATCATGTTTATAAAATTTAATAATAATTTAGAATAAAAACGTAACACTAAAAAGCGGAAAGGCGAAGGAAAGCAGGCGGCAGACACGGCGCGCCAACGAGAAATGATGTGATTGGAACGCGCGCCCCAATTTTTCCCACGGAGTGAAGGAAACCTCGCGAAGCGATCCCCTCCATCGACTCGGAAACTAATGAGGCACGACTCCCCTGCCAAACCGAGCTGCCACGAGCTCCCCAAGTGTTCCTGCATAAGGGGGCGCGCATCAGCCACCAGAGTAATTCGGCCTTCAGCAGCGTTGCCATTGCTACTGATTTATCAGGAGATCTACTGAATTTTGACATTGAATACTGATATATTGATTTTCCTTGAAAACTCCTGATTTTTTGCTCAGCACTTTTAGGTAAAGTTCAAATTTCAAATTCTAGTCAAGTGTGGCTTGTAACATTACCAATAACCCAATTTTCCTCCAATAGAACTTTACGTGAAGCGAAATTCACCAATGAAAAGGATCCTAAAATGGCAAGTTAATTTCTGATTCGGTTTGATTCCCTTTACACGAAAAAGACCTTTAAGAAGGAATAAGTAACCTGACGTTATTATTGGTTCATAACTTTGATTTGATTTCGGTTGTTCGTGCGTGATTGTTCTCATTGGTTTTCATATGCCAGCCAGAGACGTGAGTCAGAGGGGATTGAAGGATGTGGATGACAAGTTTGTGCACTTCATGCATGTATTCAAGGGTTAGGAATAGGGCGTCGAAACTATTACGAAGAGTTTAATTTACAATTTCTCTTTACGATTATCACTGGCTGATTGTAACTTCAATGAACGACCGAGTCTTTTCTTATTTCGAGAGTTATGATATAAAAATGATAAGGACGTTGTTGTGTGACAGATATTTTCCACGAGAAAACAAAATATAGCTGCGCCGAATCTGCTTTTATATAATTCTGCTTTTACATAATGAAATTATATTATTTAACAGTATTTTAATTATTTCAATAACGATTTATCAATTTTTATGAATCTCCTAATTTTTTTTCAATTCTCATGATAAAAAGCTCCTGACGTTTTGTCTCGACCGTTGGCAACGCTGGCCTCCCGTCAACACCAGCGACATAACGTGATTGTTCAACCCGCCTGCCTGCCTACCTGCCTGCCTGCCTGACAGTTTGCCTGCCTGCTAGTTTGCCTGACTGTTAGCCTGCTTGTCTGCTAGTCTTCCAGCAATACTTCTCCAACTCTCTGGCCGAGAGCGAGTTGGAAATAAATCGATTGACAGGATTCTGGAAAATTTTCCTTCATCACTAACAATTCAACAATTCGATAGATAACTCTCAAGGTGCTTCATCAAGCAGTCCTTTAGTGTTATTCATTGATGGCCTTGAACTCTTGACAGAGGAAAGCCCGTCGTAAACTCCTGAAGCGATCGTCACCAGCATGTGAAAAGGTGCAACAGGTACAAGGGCTTCGCCAGCGTTTGCAATCGCAGTTCTCACACGCCCGCCGAACCTTGGTTCCTGTCACTCTCGACAGTGACCGTACAGCGGTCCTGACTCTGAACCAGGATCGAGTCATCATTTACCACCTGGCCGAGCCAATCCCTGATAGTCACAACCCGGTCACCCGTCAGAACATCAAGGATCTAAAAATACACAGGGAGCATCCTGAAGTCGGAAAATAAAGGCAGCGGCGCGACAAATACCGTCATATGGTCGCCCCCCGACCAGACAGACCGGAGGATTTTCTGGCTAGTAAAGAAGAAACTTCCACTCTGTCAACATCAATCCTCCCCCCCCCCCCCTAACCATTGACTCCCTCCTCGGCCTCACTCCAGAGGTCCTAAATACATCTTCCAACCACCCCCACCCACTTCTTGGATTACTTCTCCTCCTTCCCTCAATCAAGAGCGCAAACGTATCATTAAAAAAAAATTAAATTAAAATTAATTGGAAAAAAGTACATGAAAAAAATCAAATAATAAAAGTCTTCAGTTGAGAATATTGATGTTATTTTGTTGACCAGTGTAATTAATTAATCTTCTGATGTTAAATTGTGTGGATTACTTGATCCAATAATTTTTGAAGAAACGAGAAAAAATCTACCTTGGCCCGGATTTGAACCGGGACCGCCACTATTCATGAGTGGCGCGTCAACCAATTACGCCACCGGGGCCACGGCAGATCATTTTTTGCTTCTCAAATCCGGCCCGAGTTAGATTCTTTATTCGTTTCTTCAAAAAGTATCTGACGAAATAATCGACACAATTTAACATCAGAAAATTAATTAATTACACTGGTCGACAAAATAGCATCAATATTCTAAATTATATTCAGATTAGGTGAATTACACAGCTCCACAAAAACAAAGTTGTCGGCCCCAGCAACCAGAATAGGCTCACCCTACGTTTTTGAGAACGCTGAATCCGAATCCGGAGCCGGTTTGATTCCATCACGTCACATTTCGTCCCGAATTTCGAGTCATATCTTATGTTGTCGAGGTTGCTGAGTAGGAGTCCGGAATCTTTGTGGTTTTATGACGTCACACTTCGTCTCCAACCTCAAAAAAAAAGTCGAAAATTGGTAATTTTTATGTAAAACATGCATTTTTCAATGCAAAGTGGTCATATCCTATGTTTTCGAGGTCGCTGAGTACAAACCCTGAGTCCGTTCATTACCACGGTCCCAGCGTTTAATCTTTGATACGTAACTTCGGAAAAACTTTGAATTCAACAGACTAGACTCCACTCGTCCGATTTCTCACTTAGCAGAAATTGAAAGCTTGTCGAAAATCAGTCGATGCCGTCGACAGCATTACGCAGATAACAACCGTGCGAACCAGCATTTCGCACGTTCTCGCTCTGCATAATAATATGTTTGATCCCACAGTGATATCAGGTGATGCATGCATCTTTGTTATTTTGATAATGCTGAACGAGATTTTCTCCTAGTATGAACTTGTTTCTTGAACGAGTGACAAAATTCTACTACTCCGACAGATTCTGTGAACGATGACAACTGCCCTGAAAGGGGATGTGTAGCATGATTCGTATCACTATCTGTTGGAGTAACGAAGCCAGTAGGAGCGTACTGCCTTCTAGGAGGGCAAAAGTGTGTGAGGACGAAGCCGTAGTGTGTCCGACGACGAGTCGACTTTGTCCTCGTCAAAGTCGGAAAATCCCCATACTTAGCCCTGAGGAGGTATGAGGGTTATCACACCCAGGACGGCAGACTCACCTGCGATCGGGCCAAGATCCCTAATGTTTGGGTCGCTTAATCCAAATCCGGGGTCATCTTTAATCCAACGGGTCGGGATGAAGGTCATCCCAAGGTTAAAATTGAGAAAACCATGGAATTGGAGAAGAGCTCTACTCTTAGACGTTTTTGGGGTAGCTGAATCCGAATCCGGGGTGAGATTGACCCAATGAGATCAGGATCAATGTCATGTCAAGATCACAGAGAAAAAAACCATTGAATCGGAGAAAACCACTCTTCTCAGGCGTTTCTGGGGTCGCTAAATCTGAATCTTGGGTCATTTTCACCTCATCAGGTGAGAATCAGGGTCAAACGAATTTGTCCAAACAGAGTTTTGTTATAATTTCTGAATCCTTACATTGAATATCGGCAATTATCCATACATTCACTGTTTCTTGTAGTGTCTTACCTTTTTATCCGCAAAAGATCTTACCAGTGGTTTCCTTTTACGCCTCAATCTGGGAGATTTTAGTGAAGAGCAAGGGAAGAGGTACCTCCAAGACATAAAGACAATGGAAATGAGATATCAAGGTCGATGGGATGTAAATATGATGACTGATTACTGCTGGTCATTGAAGAGAGGAAATGATGAGAACGGAGTGAAGCGTAAAAAAAACCGCTCGTAAGATCTTTCGAGGATAAATAGGTTAGATACCGTAAGAAACAATTTATGTAGGGATAGTTCCCGATATTCAATGTAAGGATTTAGAAATTGTAACGAAACTCTGTGTGGACAAATTTGTTCGACCCTGATCCTCACCTGATGGGGTGAATATGGACCTAGATTTGGATTTAGCGACCCCAGAAACGTCTTAGAAGAATGGTTCCCTCCGAATCAATAGTTTTTTTCTCCTTTTGACCTTGACATGACCTTAATCCTGATCTCATTGGGTCGAACTCACCCCGGATTCGGATTCACCGACCCCAAAACCGTCTAAGAGTGGAGCTTTTCTCCAATTCCATGGTTTTCTCAATTTTGACTTTGGGATGACCTTCATCTCGACCTGATGGAGTGAAAATGACCCCGGATTCGGATTAAGCGATCCTAAAAACGTCGTAAAGTTCTGGTTCATGTCGATTCAATTGTTTTTTCTCATTTTGACCTTCACTTGACTTTGACCCCGACCTGATGGGGTCAAACTGACCCCGGAATTGGATTTAGCGACCCCCAAAACGTATAGATGTGGTGATTTAGCTCGAGTTTCAGAATTTTTTTTGTAGGGCTGTGATTATTGTAGGTCACAATTGACTCGTTAGCATAAAAGTAAAAATATTGAAGATCTTAAATTAAAAAGTCCAACCCTATGGGCAGAACGCACTTGTAAATAGGACTGCTATTTCTGCAAGAACGATGTAACTGGATTCAACAAAAAAAATAAAAGAAGCATTGCTTACGTCGATGTTCCGACAGTAATAAGATCCATCAAGATGTGCAATACAGATAAGCAAGGTATTGAAGGAATTGGATGTATTTCTTCTCGGGAAAGTTTAGAGATCGAAAAAGACACTAGCGAAAAAGGATGCTCCAGTGAATCTGACATTGACGACGAATATGTAGAGAGTAAAAAAAAGAAATCACAACTTTTTTAGAAGAAGAATTGAACGATCTCATCAGAGATTTAGGACTATCCAAAAAACCCAGTAATTTTCTTGGTTTCTATACTCAAAAGTAAAAACTTGGTGGAAAAAAATCTGAAAGCAACTGACTATAGGAATAGAGAAAGAGATTTCAGGAAATATTTCACAAAAGAAAAAGAGCTTTAATTAGTTCACTGTCACGATACAAATGGATTGATAGATGAATTGAAACCAGGGATGTACAGAGCCATCGAATGGAGACTATTTATAGATTCCTGTAAGAGAAGTTTGAAAGCTGTTTTGTTTCACAATACGAATGTTTCTGCTCCCATACCGGTAGCACATTCAACTGCGTCAAAAGAGAATTACGAAAATATCAAGTTGGTATTGGATAAATTGAAATATTCAGAACACAATTTGCGAATTTGTGTAGATTTCAAAATATTAGGAATAATTCTGGGTCAGCAATCAGGTAACGTTAAACACCCATGTTTGCTATGGTTATGGGATAGTAGAGACTGACCTTATCATTATAAAAAGATTGATCGGCCAGCCAGAGAAACTTTTGATCCAGGTTCAGAGATCATCATCAACCTCCCACTACTTGATCCGGCGAGAGTTTTACTGCTACCTCTGCATATAAAACTGGGCATGGTGAAGCAGTTTGTATCAGCATTAGAAGAAAAAGATAGCTGTTTTATATATCTTCAAGGACAATTCCCAGAGCTATCGAATACAAAACTAAAAGCAGGAATATTCGGTGGACCTCAAATCCGAAAAATGTGTAGGGATCAGAATATCGTAACAACCATGAACAAAGTGCAAAAAGCAGCTTGGTTAAACCTAAAGAAAGTTGTTGAAAACTTTTTAAAGAGCCACAAGAGTGATAATTACAAATAACTGTGAGAAATATGATACAGAACTTCGTTAAAATGTGATGTAATATGAGCTTGAAGTTACACGTATTAAATTCCCATATTGACTATTTTCCAATGAATTTGGGTGATTAAAGTGGAGAGCATGGAGAAAGATTCCATCAAGATATTAGGGAGATGGGTCGTCACTACCAAGGAAGGTGGGATATAAACATGATGGCAGACTTTTGTTGGACACTGAAGAGAGTACATACTCAGAAAGGAATTTAGAGGAAGCGATATCTATTACGTCGATCTTTCGAAGATAAAAGAAAGCGATACTCAAGAAGGGCGTGAATTGAAAGGAACTTCCTGTGAATTCGGAATCAGGAACCTAGAAAACATAGGATATGACCACTTTTTATAGACGGGAATCATGTTTCACCTGAAATCAGCGATTTTCCATGTTTTTTGAAGTTAGGGACGAAATTTGACGCGATGGAGCCAAACCGGCTCCGGATTCGGATTCAGGGACCTCAAAAACGTAGGGTGAATCTATTCTGGTTTCTGGGCTAGACAACTTTTTTTTGTAGAGCTGTGTTATTCTACGCCGCAAAAAAACGAAATTATATCAGTAATTTTTTTCCAGCATATATAAGCGAGCTTGTAAAGCATATAATATCACGATACACGTTATCAGCTATTTACAGTGTTTGCAGTAGACCAAATTAATTTGAAGATTCAAGATCTCACTATAAATAATTCAGATAAAGAGTTAAAAGAAAATTATTTGAAAAATCCAGGGCTTCGAAACTAAAAGAGGCAGTTTTGCCTGGTGTTCACCCATGCCTTTTTCCATACATTCTTTTCTATGATTCACTGCGGCTCCGATATGTCCAGAATGTTTTTTTTTGTTTTTATCTGAAGTCAAAATCTGATTTTTGAGAGTGATTTCTTATTGTCATAACATGAACAATGTCCATTTTTTATGTTTTTCTCCTTCTTGAATCTAACAAAATGATTCATCAGTATTTATTTATAATTAGTTTACTTTGAAAGACAAATAGTTTTTGTTTCAAATGAAGAACTGGCTAAAATTAAGAGAATAATTTTCCTAACCTCATTATTTTAAACCAAGAAACTGATTTCTTTACATGAAATAAATTTTTTGTAAGGTCTCTCTAAATCTAAATCAGTAAAATTTCACTGATTACTAGTACAAATCCACTAATTCAGTTAGAGAGAAGTGAGCTATTAATAATTATCAGAAAACTATAAATTTGATTAGGCGAAATATTTTTTAATTTGTTAGCGGATAGCTACTAATTGCGTGTAAATCTATGAAATTATAATTAAGTGCTGTATATGTTGATTAAAAGAAGGTTATAGAGAAGGAAAACGTAACAAATAGAAGAGTTTCTTGTAAGAACGCGATTGTGTAAAATTTTCAGCTTTTTTGACATAATAAGGAAGAAATATTGTGAAACTTGTAAATAGGTTACGTCACCTTCACCAAGATAATGTATTTACAAGTTACTACGTCAAATTGGAAAAACAAAAATTATTTACACGCCTAATCTATTTCACCTTAAGCATAGCAAAATACGTCTTTGATTTGAAAAAAGGTTTTCGTTGGAAGAATAAACTAATATCATTAGTGATTGAATTTTTAAAATAACCAAGGAATTTAATTGAGTCAAATAATTTTTTCTTGACCGCATAGCAATAATCACATTCTCATTGTAATACTCGCACCTCGCGCTCAACTATTATAATGGGTTATTCTACTGAGGGACGCTTTTCAGTTCGGCATTTGTGGCAAAACATTTTTTAGAATTTCATATTTTTTTCCCCTGAAATGAATTCATGCGACCTCCGAAATTGAGATGGTAATTCGCGCAAAATTATTTCTCAAAAATATTGATATTTTAAGGGTGGTTTTGCACCTCTTTTGTTCACAGTGGGCCAAGATCAAAGTTATGAGTTACAAAGAAACTAATAGCATCATTCGATTCTGTGGAAAAAATTACATGAGTCCATATGCTAGCCAATCTTCTTTTTGAACCTGTTGGTCATGTAGTACTATGTCTACTACTATGTTAACTGATCTGCCCATAAGTAAAAAAAAGGATCATGTTTGTTGCAGAGCATTTTGCTCTAGTGATCACTTGACTCTCGAGATCATAATGATCTGTCCATTCGCATCTTTTTAACCTGCTTTCAGGGTCATCTTACTGTAAAAACGGGGAATTATTTCAGGGCTAAGTTCAGGTATTAAAATAAGACTCAGAATGAAACAGTCTCGAGTGGTACTAAAATGAGATCACTGGTGGGATCCCAGAGTCATTTGTTTTACATTGAAAATAACAGAATGAAGTTATCCTATTCAAAAACATGACGCGCAAAAAATGATACCATAAAAAAAAGATCTCTAGTTTTTACTGTACTGTCAGACTAAACAAAATGACTACCAGTTTTTGGCGCGGATGACATAACCTAAATATTTTATCTAGCCGCGCGCAAGTCACAACTACACTTAACAGGATGTATATTATGTTTTCAAGTTTTTTTTCAACTTTTCAAGTACACTGCGCGATTCAAAATCATAAAAATCTCTCATATGAGCTAAAGTACTCCAGAAACGTCGGCCATCTTGGCTTGAATTGATACATGACCCCGGATCAGATCATCATGATCTCAAAAATCGATCATTCATTCCGGGCGACCAAATGCTCTTGATTTTGGTATCATTTACGTTGCATATCAAATTGATATTGATTTAGGTATAATTTTGAACACTAATTTTTACTGTATTAAAAGTTTTAAAAATCGTGTAAAATTTTATATGTTTTTTATAAGTTTTTTAAATATGACCATTATTCGTTTTCTAATACCATTCTAATAATAAATTACGACGATTTCAAGACAAAATTTTTTTTCTCCAACAAACTTACATACTGAGGAATTTGTTTGAGTAGAATGTTTATAATAATCAACTTGTGCATTAAATTAATGATTTATGTCCGTGAAGTATATCTTCTTTAATGTAATTAACCGCGAGTTAATTTAGGCAATTTTCTTTTAGATAAAGAATCATATTCGTAAAATTTCTAATTTTGTCACTATAGAGTAATGCCGAGATGAATGATTATGAGGGCATCTTCTAGTTACTTTTTTATATTTCAGTCATTTATTTAACACAAATATGCGTATTTAAGTTATAAGAACAATCTCTTAATAGATTAAAACAAAATATCTATACATATTATGATTGAATAAGACTGTAACTGCAAACAAAATAAAATCTCCAAAGGTCAGCGAAAAAAGGCTTCGAAGATGAAAATGGCTTCGGAGATGGCCAAGTGCGTTCATTCTCTAATGTTTGAAACAACGCGATTGAGTTGAAAAACTTTCTTGTAACATCTTTCAATATACGAACACATTTTATGATGTATTGTTGTCACAGTATTTGAAGTTGTTTTGTTGTACTTTAGAAAACAAGGCTTCGGACATGAATCGGAATTTTTACTAGCGACAAAATGATGATTCCAATTACGCATCACAGAAAAAGTTTTCAATATATATAAACTAATATGGGTGAAATATAAAGTCAGAAGTCTAAACTTCAATTTCCTGGATAATAAAGCTTTATTTACATACTTCTAAGCATGATAAAACAAGATAATGCAATATTATTCTATTTTGAAGAAAACCTGAAGACAAAATTCTAACGCTCTTATTGTTAAGAAGCGTTTGTGCTGGAAATTTATTAAGTGCTCACAATTTCAGCTATAACATTATTGTTTTCGAGCCTGCTGTTTAAAAATTCAAAAATCAAGGACATACCAATAAAAAAATGCCGCGAGTGCTAAAAATATAAATATATATTATATTATATATATAATATGTATGAATGAATATAAATGAAATGTTTTTCATGCTTTTTCTCACTAAACTATATGCTTGAACAAATACTTGTTATTTAAATAATTGTAAAATTATTTAAACAAATTACTACATTGCAATCTTTAATTGAAAACTCATGAAGTCTAGAAAATACATTCATTTCGAGACTCACCTAAAAAAATCAAATGTTTAAACAATTAAAAATTAGTCTAAAAATTACTGTGTATTTTAAAAGGCCATGACCAGCCGTCCGTCTTTCTAGGACGAATAGCGAAAATCTTACAAACTTGATTAACAGAGCTTCCAGGTAGACAGGAAAAGTGTCCGCTCCACCTGGGTTATTCGTCCTGAATAGCTGAATGACTAGACACTTCATTTAATTTTTAGTTTGTAGTCAAAACATTATTTTTGTAACGAATGCATGTCATGAAAAAGATTCCAGCTGCTGCATTTGCGCTCTTTAAACAAGATTCATTTTTCTTTTTAAGCTAAGTTTTACCATAGATTTTCAAAATTTCCGGAAAGTTTGTGTTTATTGTTTATCAAATCGAAAATTCTCCGCATTTGTGTGCTTGTGTGTGCTTCTGGCAACAAAAAAGTGATCTTTTCATTTCGACTCGTATGGTATGTCTATTCTCCATGAACGTTCGTTTGGGTCCATATGATTAGATAGAAGAAACTCGGGTCGAAGAATTTCGAAAAAATGATAAAGCCAAAATTCTGGTGAGCGAATTGGCCGAGCATCGTTTGGGTTCAATCTGTTTATTTTGTACTCCTGGAGGTGTGCCGAGCCTTCCGGTGTACGATATACTGGCCAAATAAAGTTACTACCGTCAAGTGTTGCAACAATAAATCCATCCGCTGTTACTAACAAAGTGGATGGTTCGTTTTCCTTATCTCCTACACTCGATTGATGAACACCAGTAGGAGGCTGAGGCAAATATCCAAATTCTTTATTGAATATCCCTACAGGCCTGGCAGGAGGAGCACGCGACCAAGCAGGCGACGAATATCCTACCTCTGCAAGAAGAAATATTTATGGCTTGATAAAAATATTGATTTGATGACTAATGAAGTGAAACTAATGAACTAATATAGTCAATATAGATTCTCATTTTTTGAAAATATGCTTGGCTTTAGGATCCAGAAATAAAATGCTTCATTTTTTTTACGAGTCAACAAACGGTAAGGCTCGCGTACTCTCTGAATTTTCTTGAGTGAAAATATCACTCGATCTTTAGAGTGAAGGCTTGTTTCACTCCATTCGAGTGAATTATTTGCACGATCGACGCCTCCATTCTATACTGCTCCACGTCGCGCTTAGGCGCTTTACAATGCCACGTTGCGTTTGGTGGATGTACAGCTCTCCGTCGCGTTTGTGCGCTGTATAGCTCCAGCTCCTATACACGCAACTTATCGCGACGGAGAGATGTACACCAACCAAATGCGACGTAGCGCACACTGCCTAAACGCGATATGGAGC
>JAUMHM010035855.1:0-34855 GCA_032362435.1 Melikaiella ostensackeni
TACCACTCTCAGCTTTTATTCCAGAGCCAACGACGAGGACGTGGTGTACTTCTGGCTCCATATTTTTGTGATCTAACGTAAATAATGTAGAAATTCAATTACTACTTATTATTACATTTACTACATATATAACATATCGACATAACAGTTTTAACTGAATAACAAAATACATAATGTATACTGTTTTATATACAAATATATCTCTAATATTTCAACTATCACTAAACAATGTTTTCAATGTGAGTGGAAGAAAATTCAATTACTGCATCTTTTAGTTTTTCTCCAAACTTGATATCCTCCACAGAATTTATCTCATATTTGTACCATATCTTTGAAAATCCACGGTGGACACTTTCACCTGCTTATTCCGACCATAGTCCTAATCCTTCATTTGTATTTAAAAAATTCAAGGATTCCTCAAGATGGCATAATAGTATATCTGTTTTTAGAGTTCCACTGGCATTTACAGCACTTACAGCTTTTCTTAAATATTGCATTTGACTTTTTAATGCAGACAAATCAATGACTCTTGTAGAAAAACAACTTGTAACTACTTTGTCCATAGCTTTGAATGCAGTTACGTGAGGTACTATAGCTAATTTCTCACCGACTGTCGAACAAATTGAAGAATCAAAAAGTTTATCTGACTCTATCAATAATCTTCTACAGGCATTTCACTTAAAGACTCGTCCACGATAATTTTTTAAGATAATACCCAACTATTTTGGCCAAATCAATGTTTCTTCTAATCCTAATAATGGCACTAAACCATCCCAAAACAAATGACTTGCATATCCTTGTAATATGTGTAACTCAGGAATTATGGATTTTTGAATACGTAAACGCCGTCAGACTCGGAAAAAAGTGGAGCGTTAATTGTACTGTGACATTCCTTTGATCTTGTGTGTTTTTTTATTTGTATTAAACTAAATTTTTCAGCGTCATCTTTCAAGTCTCCGTAAGTTTTCAAGTTGAAAGAATTATTCTTATCATCTGTTAAATTACTTCTAAGGTCAGTGAGTGAGATAAAGCAATGAGGGCATGGATCAGTTGCTGTAGCTGTCTGTGGACCATTTACAAGAAGTAAAAGCTTGAGATTCGACACAAATCTATAAGATATTTTATGTATAGTATGTCAATTAATTGAAAAAACAGTTCAATATTATCGTAAGACTCTTTCATTTGTCGGACGATAGCCAATAGAATCAATTTGTTAACACTTGTTAACTTTGATGTTTTACTACAGGAGCCTCCTTCTTTATATAAACTTTTTTTTCACTGAATCATCACAAGCTTTTTCTAAATCATCTTCAGACCAAACAGACGTGCATACTTTGAAGAACTCCTGACTTTCGCTTGCCATCACTTTTATTTGAGCATTGCCAATTATATTTCGCCAATAATACTGTCGAGTAATGCCTCAGCAGGATTTGCCCACACAACGGGTTTCTTAACTTTCGATTTACTTCTTTCTACATCAAATTCGAAAATATCTGTTTTATACATATCTTCTAACGATTTTGCACGCTTGAACAAGTGCTGTGTATAATGCGAAGGAACGCAACTTTTTCCACCACCACATTTTAGAAAATAAATCATTTTTTTCATGTCTCTCATGATTGCTCCAGTATTGACTTCAAAATTATCAAGATTTTCTTCAGTAAATTTAATAGTTTTTTGCTTTATTGGCGGATTAAGGATGATTCGCAGATTAGGTCCAAGAGAACTGAGAATGACATCATTATTTTTCATTTTCTCATTTTTTGAATCATCTTCCATTTCAATTTTTTGTTTCATTACAGAACTAAAAGCTCTTTCTTTTTGTTTTTCACTCTAAGTATCCAGAATAAGTCTAGAATTTTCAACAGGTCGAGCGCCACGCGTATCACAAACATGCCGTTTCCCCTTTTGTATTTCTGACAAACACTTTTCACAAATTGTCATTGAATTATTACTTGCATCTGGCACTTTACATTTTTCACTGTTTTCAATAGCCATCGTCTCTGAAGTGCTTTTTTCGGAATTTCTCTTATCAGTAATTACCGTCGAGGGCATTTTTTTACACCCTTGCCTTTTTGAACTTATGAAGAGCTGTAGACTTTTCCGTTAAACATATGTAACAATCACATGATTCGTCTAATTTTTTTTGTCGTGTAGGTGCTAGTAGTTTGATATTTTCATAATCTGACATAATCGGCAAGCATCTTTCAGGAATTTCATTTTTATTTTCTTTCAGAGTTAATCGACAAGTAGTGTAAATACTCTCAGGAAATTTTTAATTTGATAAGTTGAATTTTGAATAAAAGTGTTGTATTAACTCTTCTATACTTTCACTTATTTTAAATTATTCAGGTTTTATTTTTCCAAATATTATTTTTTTTTGCAAGGAGCACATACATTTTTTTTATTCAAATCATGGTCGCACTTTTTTTTCGAATTGAAACTCATCGCAATAATTAGGATACTTTGAGACACTCGTGTTTTGAGTAGATATTAGCTCAACGGATAATTTTGCGAGACGAAACTTACACGTTATCTTATTCACATGTGCCAAAACACCTCATTGTACCCACAACATAGGTACCGTTAGGTAACATAATATACACAAACACGAATCATGCGTCGATACTATGTGTAAAAGTTCACCACAATTTACTGTTTACATGCTGCCTGTAACATGTATCGTCATTATCAACCAATATAGCGTATAAATACCTTTAGATACAATATTTTCTCTCTTATTCATATTAAACGTACATAATTTTAAAATATAACATACAGATACGCTGAGTTATTTGCATCAATTATGTCAGGAAAGATTTAGTTGACTTTTACTTATTTACGTTAGATCACAAATGTATGGAGACAAAAGTACTACTGTTGGTAGTATTTCTGGCTCTGGGATGGAAACTAAGAGTGGTACTTATAAAATTATTTCAAATTTGCATATGCAAAAAAATTTTTTTAAATTTTTTCAAAAAGCCCGGCAAATAGGATTTCGGGATTAACAGTTAGTGTTATGTGAAGTATTCTGAACAATCCTACGGTGTTAATTTTTGGCATTATTCAAAACAAACCTAAGTCTTCTTGAAGCGCACCGTGTCTACATTCGAATCGGTCAACCATTGACAACAAACAAGCAGGAGCGATAGCGATTCTACAAAACTAAACTCTTCACCTAAAAACTCTACAGCACTCATTCTACACGCGGAGGCTCTGCATAATCATATTTATATAACAAATTGAATGTTTTAAAAAATTCAGCACGGTTGAATCCTACACTACAAGACTCTGCACGAAACAAAAAAAGGAGATTTTCAGAAATTAGATGAACTGTACACAACAAAACTCTGGACAAGAATACTCTACACAAGCGAATAAAATAATTTTATCATTTCAATTTTAAAAGCTCTACACCGTTTGACCATTTGATGCTTCACAGCAAAACTTTACACGCAATAACGCAAAAGATCTGGAAAACATTTTTTTAATTCATCATCAAGTTATTTTGTGTAGGGTTTCCTTTGCACAGTTTTATGGCCTAGAGTTTACTTAAATTCGCACAATACAAATTAATGTTTTTTCGCAAAGTTTTACATTGTAGGATTCAACCGCATTGAATTCGAATTTCGAATTATTTCACAGTTTACAGTAGTTATTATAGTGTACTGAAGATCCCCCAATTTTTTTATTAATCATCTGACGCTCCCTTTCGCCGTGTCTTTAACATTTGCTGCAGCTCTCGATGGTCAAAGCAAGAAAACCGCATTCGTCATTTCCATTCAATTCTGAAATCAATTTGTCATTCAACAATTATATTAGGCAACCAGCATGAACATTCCGAATAAATCTTTGCACTCATATAATTGATGATTTCGTTGGAATTTCTGCAGATAGTTTCAGATTTTTGAAACTGTGGATAAATATAACAGAAAATGAATTTGAAAACAAGATGGAATAAGTGTTCAGGAAATTATTCCAAGTTAATTCTTTGAATGAAATCAAACAATAAATAGAAATCAAATATCTATGTATTGCATTAAAATTTTCTATTAAATAGAGTTATCAGTGATGCCAATTTGAGCGTAAAATTTGTTTCAAATATCATAGTCATTTTTATCGTATAACAAGGAAAACAGCTGCATAGAATACGTCAGATTTAAAAACCTACGATTCATGCTAACACGTGTAATACTCTAATACATACCCAAATAACTGACTACTAACCTCGACTTCTATCTTAAGAGACTTCACGTGGTTCGAAATGGCATGTCTTGTCTAGTTTAAATTGAAATGAGAAAAACTCACTGAAATGTTTTATTATTGAGTGACATTTCATTTAAGCAAAACTGAACAAAATGCAGTAATTATTTTGCAGAAAATTCACACAATTTCTGTAAAAGAAAAATTTTTTTTAACGATTAACGAATAGCTTTTTATCGCTTCTTACCATTTCTTCGAAAGTGGTACGGTTTTCAAGAATGATAATTCACTTTTTCGGGATAAAGATCCTACACGTTGACCTCATTTGATTTAAAAAAAAAACACTCAGATACCGAGAGACGGGGGGCTAAGCGAAACGTTTTGCTGATAGGTTTTCTCAAATACATAAGAGGTTCAATAGGTTAGTGAGTTTTTTTTAATATATTACCGACGGGAATAAAAATCAGATAATAATGCTTCAAAATATCTGAGTCATCCAAATTTATGGTCGAAATAGGATCGGGCTTCCCACCAATGAGGCCGGGAAATTTTTCATCACATTGCTAGTTGCATGTTTTTATGTAAGCGGAATGAGAATTTGTATTTTAGAAAAATTCAAACGATTGACGTAATTTAAAATTGGGATTTCACAGATTTCTATTTATTATGAAGCCCTAAAAATAAAATAACAATTTTGTGATGTGCGACTTTTGGATCTTCACGTTAAATTGGCACTGCTACACGTAATTTGCAATAATAAAAATTTTGCAATTTCTTCTACGGCAAAAATTAACAACTTAATATCTTGTAAGCTATTAGCCGCAAAGAGTTCGAAAAGCGACCTCTTGAAGTCATTTGACGTAATTCATCTTAATGTAGAAGCCTTTAAATCCTTAGTCTTTTTCTTCTCTTTCTTATCACCCATAACTTTGAATGTATATAATTCTAAACGTAAGCTGTTAAATTCTGTCATAATTTTACCGTAATTTTCATCTTTCATCAAACCTATTCTTTTATTTGCTAATAGTATTCCATGAATATTATTTTCAGGATAATCTGGAGTATCGAATAGATTCTAATCCCGTTTAATATACTTATACAATTTTTTGCTGTTGAATAGTGAATTAAACTGTCTGCATCAGTATATAGTAGTTTAGCTTGATCACTAAATTTTTTTTCATATAATCGTAATAAAAAGTCATAAATGTACAGCGAAGAAATATCTAAAATAGTAAACTCCATATAAATAGGCTTGTTCAAATTAACTTGAAGCCGATCTAGTTCTATTATAACCAAATTTTCATGCAAAATGTTACAGCTATGCAAATTTGGTTTTGCAATTAGAGCTTCAGCTTCATAGTCCTTTTCCTATTTTTCTGTAATTCTAACGTCTTTATGATTTCTCACGTTCTCCATGATTTTACCGAAAACCGAACTGTTCTTCACTTTATAAAAGTTTCTTTCAAAGTCTTTTTTTTTATAGCAAATGCTTACGTTGGTCACACACTTCAAACGTTTATATGGAGCACGTAGATAGCAAATTTTTTTTATGAAACCTTATCATCTTTGGTCATCTATTTTTCGGATCTTTCAGATTCACACCGGTAAAACTCACATCACGCTGGTGGCCCGTTTAAATCATAAATCTCTTATGCTGATAATTACTGGTGTATTTTAGCTCAATAAACACGCCTTAGCTTTTTCATAGGATGAATCATTAATATGATTATGAATGATCAAACTTGTTGATGAAATCAAAGACCATTCAACGTATGCCTTACGTTTCTTCTGTCGAATTCTATGGGAAAAAATATATCGAATCCCTGGCAAAAAAAATCAAAAGGATACAATTCTAAGGGATTTTTTTATTGAAAAATGTCAAGAACATGGCCGTAGATGAGTGACACATAGTTGTGGAATGTCTAAGCAACCCATTTATTTATAAAAATAAATTCTGTCAATCGTAAGCCTTACGTTTCTTGATTGATATCAGCGTGAAGATTCAATCTTCTACACGCTCAGTAATGTCAGAACAGGGATCTATACACAGATCAATCTTAGCTTGTCTACTTATAATTTTCTCAGAATTTTCGTTTTTGTTCTCTAGAAATCCCTTGAGATCTTTGAAAATCATGGAAATGATTTGAAAACACGTAACATTTTTATAAAATCTGAGAAAATCGCTTATAATCCGTGAAAATTCTCTGGGATCTCTTAAAATTCCTTGAAATCTGTTGATGCACTTAAAACATTTCGAGCCTTCTGGAATTCTGTAAAATTCTTCGAAATTTGTGGAATTCTGTAAATTCCCTGAAATATTCATTCATTTCATCATTTCGACCATATTTTTCCATTTATTTTATTTTTATTGTTCATTATCTGACAGAGGCGGTGAGGTCTATGGATTTCCGTCTGTCCTTGAATACAATAACTCTCGGAAAAACGAACGAATGAAATCGGACTTGGGCACACTTTTTTGGGGCCTAAGGGAAAGAACAAGTTCGTTAACTAGCCTTCCTCGAACTTTTTTACATATAACTTTGTGCTGATGGCCTGTATCGTGGATATGTTTTAAAAATCTAGGAAGGCGTAAATTTATCTCTTGGACTAATTCAGTCAGACTGCAAACAATTTTGAGTTCATTTATTATTTTTAAGTTATACGTCAAATGTTTCGCACCACATTGAGGTTCTGTACCAGTTTGCCACCTATAAAACCAACAAGGTCCAGTACGTTGTGTTACAGAAGCACATTTCTCTTTGCATGAATTACAAACTCGATGCATGCATGCTTCGCATTTTGGATTACATGTCATTAATGCTATGGAAATTGATGATTTTTTATTGATTATAATTCTATTTGATGCTAATTTGTCTAATGAAAATTGAAAATTGTCGTGTTCTTCACAACTACATGAGTCCCAAGCCGACGATAAGCGCTTTGCAATCCAAAACGGCCTTAAACTAAAAAATGTTGTCCGACTAATTTTATACTTCTCCGTTTGTAAAATTTTTTATGTAAAATACTAAGAATATTCGAGAGATATCTTTTTCGCATCGATTGGCCCTGTTTCTTTATAAAATCCTTTGCATCTGATGCTGGAGCTGAGTTAGAATCTTTTTCCAAAAATTCTCGAATGTTTACGGATTTCTAAGCATAAATCTGTTACATGTTGATTATTTATATTCAAAATAACTTCCTTTCTAGACATATTCTTCTGCTAAAAATAATTGCTTACAAAAACATTAGCATGTCGCGTTAGTTGTATTTATCTTAAAACTTTCCCAGAAACCATTTGAGCAAATAAAGATTTGACGGATATTTCGGACGCATGCATAAATCTATAACTGACGCTCGCTAGTCGAAACTCTTAACCATCACACTATCACACGAGTTGAAATCTGTTACGAAAAACCAAAACGAATTTTTCTGGAAGTTCCGAAAGTTCTCAGCGTTAAGATTTTTAAAAATTTGAAATATCTCGACGACGGCTAGAGATTTTCGAAATTTCACTCTTTACTGGGATAGTACTGAACTAGTACTGTGCCAACCGTCTGCAGAACACCCAGGTCGGTTGTTCGCCAATACTTGGACTCAGTACTGGTAGAGTACTAAGCCACTACCGCGCCAACCGTCGGCCAAACTCCCAAGTCGGTTGCTAGCCAGCACGTGGACTGATTACTGGTACTGCACCACACTTGTATCGAAGCAGTACCCCGCCAACGCTGGGCGCGTTACCAACGCTCAATACTGGCATGGCTTATCGTTCACAACTGGCACGGTACTATGCCATTTGTAAGGTTCGGCATTAGTCCGAGTTTTCCACCTGGATTAAGTGTGGGAGCAATAGATTAATGAAATACAAATAATTTAGGAAGGCGGGTGAGATAGCGATTAGTTTTGTCGAGACATATTTTGAAGAAAATTCATCAGTTACACACTCATAAGAAGTCTTTATAGGTCTGTTCACTTTATGCCATCAAAATGATAACTGTGATTGGTACTTTATAGTTCATCTTAGCAGTTTTTCCTCATCCTATTGGTAAATATAATAATATCTATAAAAGGATTTATGTCAATACGCGAATTACGTTTATCCGCTTTTATCCCACAGTTACCATAATTTTTTTTAAGCTTTCTTCTAAGATAATAAATTCAATATGTGAGCTTCGAAAGTAAAGAGTACTCAAATGTGGTTGATTTGAAAACAAGAGTTTCCCATAAAAAACGAGATTTTCCCATTTTTCTCTGAAACTATATTAATATTAACCAAAATATGCTTATCGTTATGTGGTGTAATTATGGGTCAAGGCTATTACTTCGTAGAAATTTTTGTTCTCAACGGGATTTTACTCAAGGAATTGAGTGAAAGATATTCAATGATCAATAATGTATCACTGTCATAGGAACCTCGTCAAATTTATAATATTAAGGTCACCGGCATTGCACAAAGTTTCAATGACATCTAATAACAACAATGACAGTTGTCAACATACCTGTCATAGAAATTTCGGCCATCGTGATCGAGATGCAGCAGAACAAATGGTAAATAAAGAACTTGCAACCGGAATCAAATTACAAGAGTATGGAAGCAAAAAGGTTTGTGAAACATGCATAAAATGAGAAATGACTCGAATTCCTTTTCCGAAAAAGTCAGAAATTAAAACGCAATCAATACTCAAATTAGTTCATACGATTTGTGCGTGCCTATGCAAACCATGACACCAGGTAAGAAGAGATATGATTTAACCATCATTGGTGATTATAGTAGACACACAATTGTATATTTACTTCAAGAAAAATTGGAACCATCATAAAAAATTCAGGACCCTCACACCCTTCATTTTAGGAGAGAGGTTCAGACCGAAAAGACAACTCTGACTTACCCTGAATAGCCTCTACGGTGGTACAGCAATATTGGGAGCTCTTCTTCGGGAAATTGGAATCCTGGGCGGTGATAAAGAGGATGTCGATGTCGAGAAGAATAAAACACAGTCAGTCTAATTGTGTAAAGGCGCCACTGAACCCGTTCTCGATAGTCGGTCCTACGTAAGACTCGTATGCGCTTGCGGATGTGCGATTGGTAGTTTTCAGGGCTTGCCTGGTCACTGAGCTACCATAGGCGCGGATGCTAGAAAAGCACTGATGTCCGACTATAACGGCGTGGACCACTGACTCGCCCACATGGTGCCGCGTACACTCGGTAGCTTTCACTAGCTTCAGCGACCTGTACATTGATGTCACGTGGCGCCGGCCTGGGACTACTAGTAAGCCGTGCCAGCAGTAGTACCGTCCGATTTAGTCAAACTTGCCTATTTACTTGTATCGACGATCAAGAGCGGATCGACAGATGAAGTCACCGTTCATTTTAGTTTAAATTGCAGTATACATTGGAATGATCTCTCTTTTCAACCGAGAACGAGATAATTGGAATACAAACGAAAGATGGTTTTCAGGCGAGAGCTTCTAGAATGGGTAGAGTTGGCGGGCGACAAAAGGAACTTTTAAAAACTGAAAGATTCAGATATAGCATTCAACATTTCTTTACTAAAGAGTATGCATCAAGAAGAAGAACTGCAAGAGGAAAATTACCATGAAGTGGAACAGCACGACGAGCACTAATCAGATACAAATAAGGAATGTGCAAGTTTAGAAGATGAATCACTGTCACGACTACACAGTATATTCTTTGAATAACGGGACGGGATTGAAAAAAAAGTCTGTTTATTTTTACAAAAATGGTTAAATTTATTCAAAATATGTGCGTTTTGCTTCGATACAACGCTGGATCAACAAATGCTCGCATGGATTTTTGCACAGCTGGTTTCTCAATGGCCTCGACTACCCTCGTTACAGCCACTTGGATGGCTTCGATATCATCGTACATCATTCTTTTCATTGCGCCTTTCACCCTGGGGAACAGGAAATTGTCACAGAGTGACAGATCAGATGAGTATGCTGGGTGTTGGGTCACGGGAACTTGTTTCATGGCCAAAAACTCACGAACAGCGGCGGTCTTGTGTGGAGGTGCATTATCGTGCAAAAGGTACCAGCTGCCCGGATCACGATATTCTGGTCTTATTCGTGAGATTCCCTCCCACAATCGTTTCATAACACCCAAATAGTACTCACCATTGACCGTCTGACCATACGGAACGAATTCCCAATGAACAATCAGTGCTGTACAATTTTTGCATTAAACTGTACGTTTCCGAACATGTCTCACCAAGTTCAGAACAGGATTTGATATTCATTCTTTGTTCAATCGTGTTTTTGCGACGATGTAGACGGACGTACTGACACTGAAAACGTCATATCTGCGAAACTAGTCGGCCGATTTCGATGAGATTTTGACAGAAGGTAGCTGATATGCCACCGCTTAAATATCAGCCATTAGTCGACAGAAGGCGCCGCCATAAATGACGTAAAGAATCCCGTCCAGTTATTCGAAGGACATACTGTGTCAACTTAAAATTGATGAGTGTCATAACAAGTGAAGTAGAGCCTGAAACAAGCACAGTGAAAACCTTGGTATAAATTTTGTTTCAGGTCAGATAAGAATAGTTTTACTCTACCTTTGTAGTGATTCGGATATCTCTTGGACGTGGGGTACGAAACGCCGAGAACGTAAAGTACTCTAACCTCAAGGTTTAGCCATTACAATTTTTTTCCTTTGATGTAGTAGTCGTCGATAGACAAAGAAAAACTGAAAGACCGAATGATAATGCTATCGAAATCGCAATGAAAGAAAGCAGCTAAATGTATCAAGAAAATCCCAGCAAGTTGGTTTCCCAAAGAAGATAATGAAGAACCTGCTGCTTCGAGAGACTGGGCCGAAGATTTTATAAAAAGACATCCAGGGTTAAGTTTGCGTAGACCAGCATCGACATCGCTAGGTCGATCAGCTGCCTTTAATCCACCTGCCGTTCAGAAATTTTTTGATTTGTACGAAAACGTTCGAAAATCACATGAATATACCGCGGCGACTGTGTGGAACATGGACGAAACTGGGCTGAACACGGTTCATAAAACTAAATACGTTTTAGCTCAAAAAGATAAGCGTTGTGTGGCTGTGGCCAGTTCAGGCGAACGCGGCACTAATGTAACTCTTGCGCTGGCAGTTTCCACCGCCGGCGAAAAAATCCCACCATTCTTCATCTATCCGCGAGTTAAAATGCAGGCTAGGTTCCTTATGCACGGAAGTGAGGACGCAAAAGGAGTTACGAGTGGATCGGGTTGGCAGACCGCTGAGACTTATCTTCAATTCATTCACCATTTCATATAACACGCCATCAAAGCAGGTACACAACGAACTTTGTTGATCATCGACAATCATGAATCGCATTCGTCAATCGAGGCATTAGGTTTGTGCAAAGAAAATAACATAGACGTTTTAACCCTGCCCCCACACATCAGTCATAAGCTCCAACCACTCGATAGAGGTGTCTTTGGACCATTAAAAGCATATTTTGGAAATGCATGCAACGCGTGGATGTTCAATCATCCGAATGTTCCAATTGGGACCCAGAATGTTGCAGAACTAGTTGCTAAACCGATTCTCAAAGGCGCTTCGTCGAGAAACGTTATCAGTGGATTCCGATTAACGGGAATTTGGCCATTTAACCGAGATATTTTCACAGAAGATGATTTTCTGTCGTCATCAGTAACCGATCGGCCATACGAAGACGGCCATCCAGCAACACTCGAGACATCAGTCGACCAAGATCGATCAACACTTGCAACATCAATCGAGCAAGAAACACCTGCGCAGCCGTTTGATCTAGCAATTCCAGGCACATCAGTTTCGACTCCAACGAATGCATACAACGAACAACTGATGCAGCGCAATGTGAGTGCCAATGTCGAAATGTTGACTGATACGATCGATTTTGAAATTCTGCGGCCTTTGCCAAAAGCTGCAGCTCGGACAGCAAATAGTCGTGGTCGCAAGCGACGTACTTTTTCTTTTCTCACTAGTCCAGAAATGATGGATTCCTTGCGTGCCGAACAAGAGGCATCGGCTTAAAAAAGAAAAAATCAAGAAACCAAAAAGTAACTGGCTGCCAACAAAAAAATTGAAGATGAGGTGGTTAAGCGACAAAAAGCCGCTGAAAAGTTAGCTAAGATAGCCGCAAAAACTACCACCGAAACAGCACCGAAAAGAAAACGTGGTCGTCCTTGTGTCGCAAGAACTCCGAAGCCGATGAAGACGCTGACGAGGTCATTGTAAAGTACAAAACAAAACGTCACCATTGACAAAATATTTTTAAACTTTTTTTTCCATGCCAACCATTTTTTGTAAATTCGTCAAGTTTTTTTCATATTTCATCTAGCAAATTGCCTAATTTTACTTTTTTTTTCATTCAATATACATTATATATATATATATATATATAATAATAATACTTTATTTCCTTGAATCAAACCACTAATTATCATTCCTTACACATTTCGGTACCTTTACTACACTCGAAAAATAATGCACGACATTTCCCCATAAATTTCGATGGGGGTAATGTCGTGCACTTTTTTTTCTCAACCTACACCAACACAACTTCTTGCTACAAAAATGTTCTTCTACATAAATGTAATCAAGAGAATCATCTTTCGAACAAATTCTTACTCGTCGTATTCAGTTAAAAAATACGGCTATACGAGCACGTCAAAAAAGAGTGCACAATATTACCCCCTTCTACTTGATAAAAAATCACGATGATGGATTTTTCATTATTTACGCGCTCAAAAATATATTTATCTGTAATTGACTATGTCAGCAATGCTAGCCCCCGACGACGTTGAAACGAGCACAAAGAAATTGATTTCATCGACGCAGCATGACGTCATATTGGAATTCGCAATTCACGTAAGGCCCAATTTCACAAAGTGCAAACAACGCACCTTGCAATCTTCAATGACGATGGTGTGCGATCGGCAAAACTGGAAAAATAATATATGACGGATTTCAGACATGGCTATTTGAATTCTTTAAATGTATTTAAAGAGGTCACAAATAAAAAAGAGTATGCGTTGGACGATGTTGCAATTCATACCGCAAATGGTTGACACTTTTTACCCTACACGAGAGAAAAATAATTACAGTAATACGAGAGTCTGACTTTTAAAAATAACTGAATTTCATTGTTATTTTAAATTGAGTAAATCAATCAGTTCCAAACATAAATTGCTCTTGAATACCGTGCCTCTATCTAAAATATGTAGTAATGCAATGAACAACTTATGGGTATGATTGTATTGCTAAAATTGTGTACATCCAGAAATTAGAAACAGCTAGTGTTCTTCCATGCCCATATAACTCGATATGTTGGATATGTGCGTCGTCCGTGGTAAATTTTTCATGAAATAAACCTGAGGCGAATTCCAAGGAAAACATTATCAAGGAGGTAAAGGAGAGTTCAAGTTTTCCCGGGAAATCAATTTCGTTACCTCACTTTCACAATTTGTGTCGTATTTCAATGGTAGGTCATGTTCTCGACTCCAAAAATATTTTTGACTTTTAACCAATCGAGTAACTTAGAGTTATATTACAATCATCGGTTAACATTTAACCTTCCTTTTGGTTAGATCTGAAAGTCAACCGACTTTTTTTTACTGAAATTCAGATTCTTGTTCTACTGTGTTACCTTGAGACATGAAAATAATTAAGAAATCCTCTAGTTGCAGTATAATATTCACACTACCAAGACAAGGGTAATTTGTGTTTTATGTAAATGGTACCTTAAAGTTAGTCCTCAATTCACACATCGTTGCTTTTGTGAATACGTCTGCTACATTATGTTAAAAAAAAAAAAAAAAACACGACAAGAATAGTTCACTTATTCATCATTAACCGAAATCAATAGAAAATTATTCATTATTTTGACTGATTGACTTGAGTGAAATAAACTGGTGAATATTTTATATAATTTCATTAGTGAGATTCTAAATATGACTATTTCATGAGTCAAAAACTCAATTATTAACTGTCGTAAAAAACTTTGTATTTGAAATTTTGAGATAGAGTTCAAAATATATAAGGGCACGTCTGTCTGACCCCTTTGAATTTTTGTTGTATTTAAATACTGTAATTTTATTAATTTTGTCTCCTCATAGAGGGAGGTTTATAATAACGTGAGTTTTCAAATATACTTATTTGACATATTTCGTTACAAATCGCTCACAGAAACCCGAAAATGCAATTTTAAAAAAATGTCCGCGTGTCGGTGTAAATTTTGTTTTTCCATCAAATCTCGAAAAGTAGAAAAGGTATGATTATGAAATTTGGAAGAGTTGTAGATCCAATTGGTATCCAGGTCTGATAAGACTTTGAACAGGTTGGCCGAATTAGAAGTCAATTTTTTGCGTTTAGAAATTTGAAAAAAAAATATGTTGCCTTGTTTATATGAGAAAAACTTTTTTGATATTCGAAATAAAGCAATATTATATCTGCTGTATTTATTTGCGTCTTCGAGGCGCATCGATCGACCTATTTTTGACCCTTTTGTGACTTACCAGTACCGATTTATAAAGTTTAAAAAAATGGTCCATTCTGTTTACATGAGAAAAGCCTTGTTATTATACCAATAGATTCAGTATATGTTCGAGTATCTTTCAAACTAGAACTGGCCATAAGGGCTCTTTTCATGTAGATGCCCACAAATTGTTCATTTTGATCATATGAGGAGAACTTTTTTCATACAGAGAATACAACAGTACTGAATGGGATATATTTCTTCGCCTTTTCGAAACGCATCGATTGACCTATCGGAGAACCTTCAATGACCTTCGAGACCAAAAATCTGAAGACATTGGTTTGATCCCAACAGAGCTAGAAAGCAATTTTTTCAAAGCTAAAATATTTAAACCAGTTTCTTTTAGACTAGTGGATCGAAAACTGTCGTTTCATTGACAAAAAGCTATTTCACTTCCCTAGTCGGCAACATAACATCAAAACTCAATGAGTTGTATTCGTTATGATTGGTGCAAAAATTTAAAGATTACATAGATATTTTACAATTTACCCAACATTCAATTCTCCAAATTACAAAATTATTTGAAAACGGAATAGTTTCAATCTTAAGCATATTTTCAAAAACTCAATAGTTTTCGATAAAAATAGGAAAACACAGGTCATTCATTGAGCACACTTTCGAAATTAAAGCATTCTATTTCTTATCATATAGCAAAGCCTTAGTGGAAGTATGGCGGTCGGGGTAATACCCGGTCACATAATCCGCTCATTGGCACTACTCCTTCCATTCAACGACTAAATATTTGTTATTTTACTTATACCTACCAAGTACGTAATATTCATTTGTAAGCTGGGTATAGATTTTGAGAGTAGGGTTTACATTTGGACTGAAAATGGCCTCAGTTGTGACCTAGTCAAGCTAGAAATTGTTTTTTTCCCTTCATTTTGTACAGAAATTGATCCACTTTCATTTCTTTTATCAAAATTTTAGCCTACTTGAAAAAATTTGACTCTCTTACAGAATTGTTCGTTGAAATTATGATAACCGATTCGATGTGAAGACATGATGGAACCAGAAAAATCTCCTTGACAACGAATCTTGAAAATTAAATTCTGAAGGTGTGCGAAATTCTCAACTCTCTGGAGTCTAATGCTGCAAGTGGTTAAGATAAACCAAACCTTTTATCTTTACCTTGTTTGCTCATTGTTGACTTCTCCTGACTCTCGATGTTTCAAAATCCCCCCTGTCCCTTTAATTTGAGAGATCCCCTTACACGTTCATTATTCTTTGATTATATTTTGCAAGTAAGCTGTATTTAGATTTCATCAAAACAAACAATTTCTAAGATACATAATAACGAATACTACAATTCTAATTTGCAAGATATCATGTTCATACAGTTTCGTTAAATTCTTTACTTACCACTTTTATAACGCACGCCTGTGATTACCAAAATCTTATATAACATTAGTAACTCACTTATCTAAAAGTATAAATTATATTTTAAACATGCTTTCACATACTATTTACTTCACAGATCGAAAAATTTTTGCCGCTTGCAAATAAAACAAACTGACATAACCTCTCTAACATGCTTTATTTGTCGAAAGCTGCCTCACTCGCAGTTTTTCATGCATAAGAAGAGTATGATTGCGAATGCGCAGAAAGTAAAAAGTGATTTCTACTACCGAATTGGGCATTTACGATGCCATTGCTCCTGCCAGATTAGAAAAAATTTCCTATGGTACTTTTGTCTTCTTATTATTCCTTCGTGGTTATGTTTTTCCAATGACGAAAGCGATCTGCTGGTATCGATAGAGAGCTTATATTATTTTCTCCTGTGATAGGACACGTAGAGAACTGGCTATTTTCAAAAAACACGATTTTCACATTTTCGGCTGGAATGTGCCAAAAACTGGAGATATTTGTGAAGATGTGAATAGTGTATATCGGAAAAGAAGTTGAAGCTAAATCTAGAAAAGACAAAGATAATGAGGTGTAGAAGGGGAGGGAAAATAAAACAAATTGGACTCGGAGATGGAAGGAAGTAAAGATAGAAGAAGTATGAAGGATTTTAAATATTTAGAATATACCTTGCAAACAAATGGAGATCATAGAATTCATATAATGGAAAGGATAAGAAGGGTAGGGGTAGTGAAACAAATATGAGGAATAGGCAGGCCCGAATTTAGAAATTTGGCGCCCCTAGGCAGTTGCCAAAATTGCCGCGCCCCCCCTCTCCTTAACTTCTCTCCTTAAATGATCAAATAAGTAAGGTACAATAATATTTTAATCAATACAATGCACATTTCTGTAAGAAAATATTTTATTTTATCATAGTTGAGTGGCCTTACAATCGTGTAGTATGGCATGTCATTCAACAATCAAAATTATGTATACGATTGATTTTTGTGGAAAACTTACTGTCTACTAAAAATTTGTACGTCTTGATTTTTGGATCGCAAAGTTATTAATAATGTCATCACAATCTAAAGACGTGAGCAAATCTGACTCTATAGCTAACAAAGCAAGTGCGTTCAGTCATTCTGCAGCCAGATTTGATCTCAAGTAGTTTTTCATCCTCCGTAAAACGGAAAATGATGGTTCAGCACAACAGTTTGATACGGGTGTGCAAACGAGCATTCGGTACGCTATATCAACGTTTGGAAAAACTGTGTAGAGCTCGTTGCTTCTCAGCAATTTGAGCAAATCCATAGGGGAACTTTTTTCTACATTCTTTTTTACGCAATAGCTTTTGAATAAAATTATCTCATTCGCGAACGATGCTTCGATATCTTGATCGTAGAAATTAATCAATTCAATAGATCTGTCACGAAGTTTTTTTTCATTCAAACAATGCATGTCTGTAATAACTAAAAATTTTTGATAAAGTACTTGGTATGCTTTTGATCTTTTTTGTAATTCAGATAAAATTCTGTCTAAAATGACGTTGAAGATATTTATTCTGATGTTTTCCCGACCAATAAGTTCTACTTCTCCAACTTTGGATTCATCGCCACTGAGAGTTCTTGCCTTTTTTCGCGTAGTTACGGTTTGATATTCTTTGTTTACGAAAATTTCGAGCGCTTTCTCTTCGAACGAATCAAAATTTTCACGCGTGTCATTAATCATTTTTTAAGCCCATTAAAAAGTTCTATTACCTCAACAATAGTTGTTTTAACATTTTGTAATTTTCTACTCACGAAATTGAAGGATGATAACAAAAAACTCCACAACTGTTGCGTAAACGCTGTCTCTAATAATTCAAGTTGTCAAATACCGAATGCTTCGTTTCGCGCCGTACATTATTCAGCAGTATCATTTTCTATTTCGTCTAAAGCAGAGATGACTTCTGAAAAATGTTTTTCAAGAGCGTGAACGGCATCGTCTTCAGCTGACCACCTAGTGGATGACAGGGACTTTACTGTAATTATGCGTCCAACTTTCGATGTTGCACAATTTTTTTTCAAGATTTCCCAGAGGTGGGTTGAGGCAGAAAAAAATTGTACACGTTCTGAATAGTTGAAGAATACGCAACAGCCATCAAACAACTTTCTACCGCATGTTTTTCCACTAAATTCAAAGAATGAGATGCACAAGGTGTGTAATCTGCGTATTTGTTGACTTCTTTGATTCTCGCTTGAGGCCCTGTGTACCGCCCAGACTTTTTGGCAGCAGTGTCGTACGCTTGTCCTCGATAATCGTTTATGTTGATGCTGAGTGATTCATACTTGGACAAAATAGCATTTACAAGATTCTCAGATTTGTGTCCTGGATTTTGGACAAATTGAAGTAAACGCTCTACAGAAACTCCATCTTCTTTCAAATATCTGATTATAAATGACAGCTAATCGACATGAGAAGTATCAGGAGAAGAGTCTACGATTATCGAGTAGTATTTAGTCATCTTAATTCCTTCGATAATTTTATCCTGGACTTTCTTCCCCAGAAGCTTAATGAACTCATCGCAAATTGTTTTTGATAAATAACTTGTACTGCCGCTACCTTTATTACCAAATCTGTTCATATGCTTAGCAAGAAACGGATCAAATTTAGCGATCAATTCTAGAAGCATCATATAGTTGCCATTATGCTGTGAACCGAATCGTTCGTTGTCACCCCTGAATGGAAGTCCTCGTTGTTGATAAGATTTCTTTGCCAGGAATGTCCTCGGCGTTCTCGTTTGATGAAATATCTTTGTCATCAGTTACTTGGTCTTCTTTCATTTCTGTATGCGAATCAGAAACAGGATTCGATTCATCTTGTCGCGAATGGTTAAAATCTGCTCGAATGAGAAGGAACGATATATCGGCAAAAAGTGAGGTATTTTATCGGAGTCAGGAATATTTTTCTAGAAGTCTCTCACTTTTCTGTACATCTTTTTGTTCTGTGAGTTTATAGAACGTTGTATATATTTCTATTCAATTATACAGGTCATTAGGTTAATTTCAATAAAATGCGGAAAAATCAAAATCAGCTGGTGTATGAACAGAATAAATATACAGAAATACCTGAGTACACTGTCGAAATACCTTCTGAATCATTATGAGCCGCCGAAGTTTCTTCTTCCACTGATTCAGTATTCATTTTTTTGAAGAATGATGTTAGCCTTGGTGTTTTTGCTGAAACTTCTACATTTTTCTTCAATTTTCCTGCCGCCCGCTTGCGGAACTCAGCTCCGCTGAGTTTTTGACGGTTGTCACTTATGATAAAACGCAGCGTTGAATAAAGTCGTGAAATGGCAGCTGCTCGGATTTGAAAATGAATTGTAAATTTAGGTTTGAAATGTAAATTGTTGTCACCATCGAATCATACCAATTATGATCAATAATCAACATAACTCAGATCAACTGAATTTTTACTATAGTCTCCATTCAATTTTAAACTCAACATTTTCTATTCGAGTGGAAATCAAGAATCCGGTGTCAGAGAGAAAAAATTTTGCATCAATATTACGTATTGAAAATGCAAACAAGTTTTGTGATAGGTGAGTGTTTTCAAAGGTTACCTGAAATTTGTGCCGTTGTGGCTTGTCACACTGTTTTCAATTAACAATAACGTTAAATAATGGATTGCACCATACATTCAGTAGCGATAAAAAGTAGGTTATGTTTTTCACAATATACTCGAGATTCCCTGCAAGGAGTAGCTCGAGCCAGTTCCCATCTCTTTCACTCTTGAGTACTTCCTGCATGCAATCTGCTGATCTGCAATCGTGTGAAAACTCCCTTAGATAATTTTTGCTATCGATACTTATCGAATACTCGGTAGCAGAGAAAAATCGAAACATGTGAGTGTTCCAATTCTACGATTGTGTAAATCGATTCTTTTCCCAATTTGGAGACTTTTCACTCATCATGTTGGTAATTGTACGCGTACATGTACCAAAATAATGAGCGGAAAATCGACAAAATTTTCCGTCTCCCAGTTTTTGCCGCCCTAGGCACTTGCCTGAATTGTCAGTTCGGTAAATTCAGGCCTGGATACCTATACTCTAAAGTGAACTGACCTCCCTAAACTAAACTCACGCGAAGAGGAGGTGAAGTGGTTTCAATTTAAATATAATTCAAAATTGTATAATTTAAAAATGAAAGCCTATTAATATTTGACTGACTATTAATTCAGAACACCTAAAATCGATGTTGGTTTTCTTCATATATTGCAGCATTCAACTTGAACACCTTTAAAGCTTCGTATAAATGTAAGATCGAGTGAAGTAGAAGATTTTTTGGACCGATTTGAATGATTGTAACAATTGCTTTTCTTAATTGAACAATTTAAGATTCAGACGTTTGATATATTGTACTTTTTTTTTATAATCAACACATATTGTAATTGAAGCAGCATTAAGATCGAGCAATGTCAGGTGGCTTCCGATTTGTAGAATTCAAAGGTGAAGCCTCAAAAATGGTAAAATTCTGAATTTGAAGATGTCAAACTTACAGAATTTCAGAATGAAGGATTCGTAGAGTTTTGCAATTGAAAATTCAAACATTCATCGAATCGTAGAATTTTAAATTCCAAAACTACTCAATGAACTTTAAATTCTAGGATTCGAAGCCTTCTGAATCTGCAATTTAATTATATCGAATAACTCCTCAGTAAAACGTACACAATTGAAAATGTATACAATTTCACGGCTTTCAAAATTATATAATATATACCTGTAGGTTATAACATCAAATTTACTCCAATTCACTCTTTTGGACTCTTCTCGAAATCGAGGTTTTAGTGGTTCAGCCCCTTCTTCACAAACACTTCCATATTATTTGTAGTTTAATTATACAATTTGAATTTCTTTAAAATATAATTGTGGTCTTTGAATTTAAATAGTCAAGTTCTTTATGTGAAACCTGTACTTTTTAGTACTAAATAGGAATACCTTTGATAAGATTTGAGTATCTGATGATTTTATTTTACCAGTGTATTTGAAAACGGCATGATAACTTTTTGTGAACTTTATTTGAGCGTTCTAGTAGGTCCTAGAGAAACGTTAATAGGTGAAGAAAAATTCTAATGGAAACGTTGTTTACAATCATAATTTTGCATAGTAGATGCTGAGACTTGTGCGACATCCAGTAGTCAGCCGTGATTCGTCGATGCTAAGTTCCGCTCCTGTAAAGAAAAGCGAGAATTGCTGCCAGATGAAGATATACAAGATGATTATGATCAAGCGTACTGTGAATCGAATGAAGATGAGGCCGACCACTATAAAAAAGATGCTACAATGGAAAGGGAAGATGATTGCACAAATATTCTTGGCACAGCGTGTTCTAAAGAAACCGCATCAGTAGAAAAATTATCTGCACCAACAGACTGAATTTCTTTTTAAGAAAATCTTTCGATTTCCAACGAATTTTTACTTCCCAGAATGGTGAAAAAATTATGTTTGAATAATCGGGAATGACTGTGAACGACGTTGTAGAGCTTATTGTTGCGCTTAGCGTAAGATTTGGTTGCATACATCAACAGCGTTAGTGGATGCTTGTAATGTTCAAAAATTGAGCAGGGCCGCAGTTCGAAACTTTGAAACTTTCAAATTATAAACTTTCACAAGTATGTAATCCGCCACCGATAATATTTTCTATCACTTTTATTGTAATCAGTGCTCGAATAGGGTAGAACTTTTTCACTCTTCTGTAAAGGGAGATATCGAAGGGCAAAGCAAGATACGTAGAAAATGTAAAAAAGAACACTCCATCGTGCTAAGCAATCCTCATTACTCTTGAACTAACGACTTAGAGTATCAGTTGCGTTTGCCATTTGCCGATGAAGAAGTTGCTAATATAATTGTACAGAAACTAAACGCTTATTCGACTGAAACTTCTGACTCTGTTTTTCGTGACATAAGCAGTAGTAAATTAGGTAAATTATAGTTCAGTTTGACGAAAAAACTTCTACGTATATAATTAGTTCTGATGGTGCATCTCTTTTCAAAATGTCTAAACGAAGTTTTTGGCCACTTCAAATACTACCTAACTTTTTGCCTCCTCACCTTCGTCTTGAAAGAATTTTGAAGGTTGGTGTAATGATTGTTCGTCATGAATCAAAGCCAGATTTAATGAATCTCTTCATGAATGAATTGATGAAACAAGCGCATCGTTTACATTCAGATGGTCTTAATATTGAATTACAAGGCTAGAAAAAGAAATAATTCTGAAATTCGAACCTGTGTGTGTCGCGGATTCCGTTGACAGACCGATCTTACAAAATAGGCTGCAGTATAACGGATACTGCGGTTGTAGTTACTGCTACCACAATGGACAGCATGTCCATAAATCAGGAATGAAATATCCTTTTCAAAAATAAACCAGAGCCTCCACGTAATTTGCATATGGTAAAGTTCCCGAAAAGATATCAAGCAAAAGTATATGAAAAGCAACTCATTGGAGATCCTGGTTAATCTATAATAGTCTTCCGATTTTGTTGAAATTTATACAAAGAGATGTGCTTGAGTATTACGCTTTATGTGCAGATTCCATTTACGCTCTACCTCAAATGGAAATTACCAAAGAACAACTGAGACAGTGCGAAGAAGTATTGATGATCTTCGTAGGTAATTTCCAAATGTTGTACGGAATCGAAAGAATGACATTTTATTCACACATTCTCTTGCACGCTATTCATTCTGTCAGAATGACAGGTCCTTTGCCAGTGACATCGAAGTTCTCCTTTAAACACAATGTTTATTTTTTAAAAGATACAATCAATGGTCCAAAAACCGTCAAACAACAGATGTCAGTGAATTCACTCAGCCGTCTGGCCTATCGGTTCCAACCAAAAAATCCTAATCGTTCAAAAATTGTCAAGACATTCTGCGAAAATCTTTTCAGTACAAAAACGGTCGTGAAACCTTTCTTTGCTGGGGACGTAAGAGTGCAACATATCTGAGATCACTAAAAATGCTCAACTTTTACCGATTTCCCCATCAGAAATCCAGTCGAAGGTATTGGGCCTAGAAAAAAAAGCAATATGTATGCACGATACCTGACAGCATTGAAGCGCAGTAATTTTTACATTCACATTCTAATGAGAAGGTATTGGTTTCATGTAAAATTTTACTTCGTCTACTTTCATCAAATGTTCATGTTTTGAGATCTCCTGAGTCAGAAATTCAATGCGAATGAATCCGAGACTCACATTTCAATCTATGCATCAACACTAACTTTGAACTTTCAAAAGGCTGATCAAATTCAATTGAGGTTTGCATTAATATTTTGAGGCCTACAAACAAAGGTCGACTTCGTTACCAGCCATTTTTCACTAACAGTTATGGTTTTATCCACCTTTTATAAAAAAAATTAATTTTCCTGCCAAACTATGCGAGATACGAGAAAAATGTTCAGAAGAATAATTGTTCATCCCAAAAGGATGTCAAGGTGGTCACTGGACCGGGAAACTTTGAAATGATCAGGACTTTCCTGAGACCGAAAAAAAACGAGAAATGACAGTGAATTGATTCTTTCACCGGGAATATGAAAATTTTGAGGAGCAAAATCTATCCAATCACTTGAAATACATATCACAAACATATAACATAGTATATAATGCAATTAAGAATAATTTCGATTTCAAGTTTCTTTTTTAAGTGAAATTGTTTTTTGATTGAATATAACAGTTGCACAATTATTACTTTAGAAAAAATATGAGTGAGTTTAAGAGATATCAAAAAGTTTTGAGAATATTGGAAACAATTGAAAATTTAAAAAAAATTCAAAAAATATAAAACAAAATGTAGATTTCTGAAGATTTCGAAAGAAAAATTTGGAAGCATTTTGAAAAGATTCAAAAGAGTGGAAATAATTCGTTGAGATTCCTAGGAAAATCAAATTTTTTTCTGAAAAATTAATAGCAAGAGAATATTTAAAAAGATATGAAAAGATTTTCAAAATTGTAAAAAAAATCATCTGAAAGATTTCAAGGCAATTTTTTTTAATTTTGCAGGATTTATTCAGAGAATTAGGAAAAGTTTGAATCATTCTGAAAAATATCCAGAAGTTTCGAAAAAATTTCAAAAATAATTTAAAATTTGAAATTTAGGATTTCAAAAAATATTCCGAAAAAAATTCTGGTGTATAAATAACGATTAAACAATTACTGATTTGCAACGTCTTCAAATGAGAATAATTTAACTATCAATTCAAAAAGTGCTAATTTGAAAAGAAAATTAATCTTTCAATTTTCAATGTTCTTAGCTTCAAATTGCTCAACGTGATATAATTTTGAAAATTGACAGATATGCTGATTTTTTCTTCAATTTGTAGGATCGAAAATAATAGCGTGCATTTATATATTTCCAGATCTCTGAACTGTACAATTCGTCAAAGTTAAAAAAAATTATTTTGCAGTTTAGAGGTATTTAACTTAGAATTGTTCAGTTGATAAGTGTTAACTGCTTCCATATTATACGTGTGAATCGTTAAGCGTTTGAATTAACAAATTGTTAAGCTTTAATTTTAAAGGCTTAAGATTAAAAAGTGTTAAGTTTTTTTCAATTCAGACGAGAAAATCGTTAGCTTCAAGAGTCTGAGTCTGAATTCCAATGATCGTGAAAAATTTTTGTGACCCGGGACAAAACCTAGAAATGACCGGGAACTTTTTCCTTGACTAAAACGGCCACTCTAGATCTACAACTTTTTTGGAGCCTATGAGCTTTGGCCTATTGAGCTGGATTATTTAATTTGCTTTAATTTTATCCTCTTGATTATCATTTAGTAGTCTTTTTCCTTCAATTTTTAATATACATATTAGAAAATTGAGAGAAATGGAAGGAAATTTGTATTTCGAGGGGAAGCTAGGTCGATGATCCGTGGGTATCGATTATTTGGGAGGTTTGATTTTCTTGGAATATATTTCATGTGTAATATTTTCATTATTAAGTAAGATAAAATACATATTGAAAGTGTATATTTGTTTTAATAATTCTTTTCTCCATAAAAAAGTAGTCTCTTTTCTATTCATCGATCCTCCATTGATCCTTCATCTTTTGAAGTTATGTATGACGCATGTCCTGTCTAAATTACACATATGTAGTTGTTGTTTTGTTATCAAGATACTGTTGTCTACTTGTTTGATATTTAATTATTACTATGTTTAGTCGAGGTTATCCTTTCATTCTGGCGTATAATTTCTCCTTTTCTTTTTTCAGGAGTTACATCCATTGAGTTAGCGAGAATTTATCGAAATTCAAAATCTCTTTCACGAAGACTTTAATAGATATCTTCTCACTTGCTTCAAGAAAATTCAATTTGTTCGTGTTGGAGTATCTAAGATGAGTATATTGATATAGAAGGTTCATTTGTAAATATATTTTCCAGAAATAGATGTATGTAAACAAAATTTTCTTTCGTAGGTTCCTTAGAACAATTTTCGGACTTGGACAACGGGTGAGTTAAATTATGAATAATACACATATTATTGTATATAAGGTCAATTTAAGAAAAGTGTATATTTGTGAATTTCAAATTTTTAATATGTTTCTGTTTCTAATATTCAGTTTGAAGTTTCACTGCTATACTTGATTCACAATTCAACTCATTGAGAGGAAGATTTTTGTATTGAGTAATTATTTTCGTCCTTGTTGGGTGATTGTGAATTTTAATTGTGGCATTTAATTGAGATTTTTCAAGAAATTGACATTCAGCCGAAATTTCGTTGTTGAATTCAGAATGCTTATAAATTGCATAAACTCTTTAATAGAGCTTTTGACCATTTGAAGGCTTTCCATTGAAAAAAAAAAGTTTAAAATTGGATTTTTTATCACACTTGAAAATCACTCAACATTGACCACTTTTGACATTTCGTTTCTTTGAAGTTCATGTCTGTGTTTTGAAATTTAGATGAATACTTATAATTTTGAGCCTGTATATTCCGAAGTTTTTAAAATAATTTCTATTCTTTCCCATTTAAGAAATTTTTTTTTTTCATAGCTCTTGAATTGAAATTTTTTAATTAAAATGCTTCAAATCTTGATTCTTTAAAACTCTCTATTAGCTATAAAATTTTTCAATTTCATTGTTTCAAAATTCAGAGAATTTTCTATTTGAATTACTTAAAACAACAAGGGAAAAAATTCACAAATCATGCTCGGAAACAGCAGGAAAATCCTTGAAGTTCTTTTTTTCGAGATCTTTCCAATTATAGTAGAGACCCAGAATAAAAATTTGGAACAATAATCCGTAATTTTCTTGTAGTAAAGAGGTATACATTGACATGGAAGGCGTTCTGTTGAATGAATAAGGATTCACCTGTGATATCTTCTGAAAAATATAATTCGATGAGAATTACATTTTTCACCATTTTGAGGGGGCTTTCATTCACTTCCTAGTCGTTCAAGAGTCTTTGTGACTTATTTACTCATCTTTACAAGGGTCAATCTTTAAAGTTTTAGCCTATCAGGGTGGATTACCTTGAAGTAATTCGAATGAATCTCAATGAGGATGATATTAGCTAAGCATTTTATTATTCCCAACTCCCTTCTTCATGTAGACTTGCGCTACTTATGTAAAAAATTTTGAGTTTGAGATCTTGTCGTAATATTCTTTTCTCTTTCTTTAGCGATATCAAGTCTTTCGAGTGCCTGGGAGTGGATATTATCCAATTCGAAGAAGAGTTCCTCCAGATGATCGCAATAAGTGCAATTTGGAAGCCCAGATGGAAAGCTCGTGAGGAAACAGGCTTCTCTACCGAATCCTAACGTCTGAATATTTGGAGAAATTACATTGAATTGTTAGAATGTGAATATTGCCTTTGAGTGTGACTGGGAGCGGCTAGACTAAGTCAACTTGAATTCTTTTAAACAATTCTTTGAGGGTATCAGTAATTATCATTGGTATACGTGTTCCCTCTCTTAGTAGCTCATTTCTTTGACAGTTTCTGCATTGCCCGACTATTTGCCTACAGTTTTCCGTAATATGTTCCAAATAGAAATTTGATCCGATTGCCTGATAAATTTTTGAGCCACCATCATGTCATCCGGCTATGGAGACGTGATAGACCTTAATTATCTCATCTTTTTCATGTTTTTTGGAGAATATCGTTTCTCAGGTGCAAACTATTATTGACGATCCCGACCCTCTGTATAGAAGTTTAATTGTTTGTTCAATGGTCGCCCAAATGAGTTTTGAGATGTTATATCCTGTTTTGGGAATCTACTCTATTTACCCCTAGGGTATACATAGCTTTTTTTAAGGCTAATATAGCGATAGAAAAGGTGTTCACAAACAATTGTTCGTTTTCCTTGTTCTTTATCACCAATTTAGAGATACATCGGCCTTTTTCATTGAAAACGACTGCCTCTCCTAGTTGAGAATTTTCGTTTTTTAGTTCGTCTGAGGGAAATAGTGCATTTTCCTCAAGATCTTTATCAACATCAGATCGGAGAAATCCGTCAGCCGAGATGAAGTGAACGATGTGTCCATTTCTAAAATATACTTTGCCTTCACTATAATTTATGCAACTGTCTGTGAATGTAAAAATCTGGGTCAATCTTATGCCGCTCTGGAATCCCTTTACAGGCACACAGCCCTCTGGCACACATTCATATGCTTCAGGCACACAGCTATCTGAAACACAATTATCATTTCTAGGCACAAAGGCCCCTGGCACACAGCCGCCTGATACACATTCAGATTCACAGATGTCGACACCCGATTTTCCCGGCTAGCACTTCGGCGGGATTTCACAGTTTCTCTTCTCTTAAACATATCACATAGAGCTTCCGTCCAGTCAACTTCATTGATATCAGAGTTCCTCTCATCTTTTTCTTGAGTAAGAATAGAAAAGACCGGTCGCGACCTGCTGCTATCGGAATAAGTTTCTTGTTTATCAATTCAAGGGGTTGAGACTCCCTCGTGATATCGATTGGATTTCTCGATAACGCTTTCGCGTTACTAATCACCTTTCCAGTTTCGTGAACAACAAAGTTGTATTCACTCAGCTTGACTTTCCATCTAGCCAATCTTGAGACCGAATCTTTCAAAGCAAATAACCATGCTAAAGAAGGATGATCGGTAATTAATTTGAAACGCCTACCATACGAGTATCATGTGAAATGTCTGATGCAGAACACAGCTGCCAATACCTATCTTTCTATAGTGGAATAATTCACCCAAGCTCTGTTCTGGGTCCTTGGAGCGAAAGCTATAAGCAAATTTCTGCCGATTTCTCCCTGACTGAGTATTCTAGCTAAGGCATGATCAGAGGCTTCGGTGGTTCATGAAAAGGCTTTCCAGAAGTCAGAATACTGGAGGATGGTTTCCGAGCATATGATGTCCCTCAGGAACACGAAGGTTGTTTGCTTGGTTTCCGCCCACTTAAAAGAAATTCTGTCTTTCAATTTATAGGTCGAGGATTTGCAGTTCTTGCTAACTCAGGGATGGATTTCCTACTACATCATCCATGTAAACGAACATTTCTAACTCCTGTAGACCGGAAAGAACTAGGTTCATAACACTTTGAGATGTCCTTGAAGCGTTTTTGAGCCCGAAGGGCATTCGTTTAGTGCTCGATAGTCTATGGCCATCCTCCATTTCATGTTTCCCCTTGAATAATTGTTGGGTTTGTTTTCTAATTTCTTCTTGATGAAACCTATGATACCTATATTGTTTTCTATTTAAAGAAGAAGGATTGGGGGGAATCGATTTAAATTTTCAAGGAGAATGGGAAGGAGACTTTCCCTTTCTATTCCATTCAAATCAGAAAAATGGAACTATTTCAAAAGTTCGGCGAAGCGCGCTTCATTTCTTAGTTTCCACATTAATGTCCATTCTTGGAAGACTTGACAATGAAGGGACTTGATACTCCTCTTATTCCACAGCAGGCATTGTTACGTCTATATTTTGTGCGTTAGAATTCTTCACGAAGATCTTGGCTGTGCCCTCATTGACAGAAACTAATGACTATCCTGCAAATATTCCTGGCTAGCAATCAATTCGTCTCACGTGCCCTCCTTGAGACTCGTTCTCTTGAGAGGTACTTCCACTAGGATCTTTTTCCGTGCAGAAACATTTAACGAGAAGTATTCGACCAATGGAAATGTGTCATTTCCAAATTGTATCATGTCTTAGGAAAAATCTAGTATGGCCTCGTGGAGTCCTAATAATGATATTCCAATAATTCTGTCCTGAGGAATGGGAAATTTATTTAGAATCAATTGAAAAGGATCCTGCACTCCTTTCATTGTCACTCTTATTTCCTTTTTAGTCCTGAACATATTAGATCCCATTCCTACAAGATTAAAGATCTTACTGTGACCTATAATGCCGTCTCCTTTTAGAGCATGTTCCTTGATGAGGTTCACGCTTGACCCCGCGTCAATCTAAAGTTAGTCTTTCCTTTCCTAAATTTGGGGTTCTCTAGTTCTATTAAGGTGGAAGGTCCAAGTTCTTCACCACTCTTTTAATTTAATTTGACTCTTTTCCTGGTTGATACTTTATTATTATTACTTGGGCCTTCCTTCTCACCCCCTGGGAATTCCATTCCCTCATTCACTTGTTTATTATTGTATTTTAAATTGTTATTCATTTTTTGAAGATGCTTCTTTTCAGTTTACAATCGGTAGCTTTATGTCCGCTCTGTCAAAAATGATAACATGCCATCCTCTTCCCTCTTAATATTCTTCCTGCTCTGAACATTGGGGAAGTTTCACTCAATATGCCCCAGTTTTTGACGAAGGTAGCATTCAATTTACTGCTTTTCTCTCTTTTTAAATTTATTTATTCTTTCTTCCGCCGGAATGTGAGCTACTCTCTTCCGACTTATAAATTAATAAGGGTCGTTATTCGACTCCCTTGATTTCGGGTTTTCCGATTTTTCATAAATCGATTCCCAGCTTTGCAATTGAAGGCTGACCTGATTCGCAATGGCTATCTCTTGATCTAAGGTAAGGATTTTTTCGTCATGAATTCTCCAAGATATATCTTTGTCTGCTTTCCTCAAGGGATTACCTGTCGAAGATATTTTGTGAGCATCGCTAATTCTAATTCCCGGATCTCCAAAAGTATTTTCTGATACCTGAGTGGTCAGTCTATTCGAAACCTGTCCGTCTTGAGTCCTATACTCAGTTATGGTCTCATCGGTGTTTTTTCCTTGATCACGGATGATTCTTGGGTAAATTGACTCACGTGTTCTTGTCGTGAGTGGATTTGGCTTAGAACTTCCAAAATTCCATCTGAGTCAAGTTTTGCTCTATCTAGGATATGGACCCTAGCCTTACCAGTGATTTCAGTTTTGGCTAATAAGGTTAAGTGAGGTAAATCACAAGGCCCTATCATAATTGTGGCTGCTTGACAGTGTTTGATGAACATTCGAACTTACTTGTTTTTGCCGTTAAATTCTGGGATTAGGTCCCGCACGATTTCGGAAATTCTTTCTGGATTTCTAACTCCCATTTGAAATGATGTAGCATTGCCTCTTTGAAAATAATCATTAACTGAAGTACCATGTCTCTTCAATTCACGATCAAGTGATGGGTTTCCTAAGGATCCCGTGCTATTATTTGAAACATTCGTTCTGATTGAACTGGTATCAGAAAGGGGTAGGCAAACTACTTGTAGCGAAAAAGGCGGGCTTTCAAGTAATCCGCTTCTACTCACATCATAATCATGAAGCAACATACTCGCTTCTTCGTAATTCGAGGGTTGCGGGCTCAGATTCCTCGTAGTGGGAATCTCCTTAGTTTTCGGAACGGTAGTTTATCGTGACTTTTTGATTTCCAAGGGTTCCTTACCCTAAGTTTTTGCAACTGGTCTAGTTCTAGGCATTTTAATTTATGTTTCAGTCATCAAGGATGATTGTAACTCTATATATATATACATCATAGATTCTAGATCATAGATAGATGATAGATCATAGATTTTAACCCACATCATTTGCTTATATGTATGTAAAAAATTATATTTATAATTAATGAAATAATCAAAAGGAAAAGGAATGAATATTTAAGACTTCGCGTTTGTAGAATTAGGTCGCATAATTAGTTGTAAATATAGAGATGAAACGAAGTTGGTAAATCTTAAAGTTCTTCTTAGATTTATTTAAAGGGTGATTACAAAATATGATGTCAAATAAAGTAAATAAGGTAAGTGATGAAAAATATTTGCTGAGAGAATATTTGAAGGACAGAGTAGGAGAAAGAGAAAGAAAATTTCAATAGAAGGGTGCAGGGTATTTCAGTTAGTTTGATTGACTTCTTCGAAACCTGAATTTATAAAAAAAAATTTTTGACTTCCTACTTGTCAATATTTATGTTTAGGTCCAGTGGTCAACTTTCCACTCATCAACACTTCCGCAAAGGTTGTTATTATTCATTTTGCAAGCCACGTACTTTACAACGCTCCGACATCCTTCGTTGTCTCTTAAAGATCCCTGTTCTAGTCTACGGTGAGTCCTCCGTCAGGGAGAGAAGACGTCCTTCAGTCCCTCGATGCGTCACCCTTCACGGGCCGTCCAACAGTGCCGGAATCTTTTACGGAATTTAGTGAATCAGGAACATATATTTTCATGGTCTTTGGTTTTAGACCTCAGGTACATTATCGCGCCGAAAGGTTACCAGGATCCTATCTTTGGGTTGTCCGAAATGTTTCGAAAGAAAAAATAGTTGAATAGAGGAAAATTGTTAGGTCCTTATTCAAGGAAAGGAAATGTCCTCCTTTTTAATATAGTGAGTCAGTGAACTTTTTTTGAGTTCTAATTGAATCTTGTAATGATTGTCCCTGACCTTAATTTTGTAATGTTGGAATCGTGGCTCGTAGTCGTAGTCGAAGTCACTAAAGTCAGTATTTGGGTACGGACTCACAGGCTCAATGAACTTCAGAGTACCAAATGCTGAATCAATTGATTGTAGTTCCTCGGTCGCCAGCGGCATGTTATCTTGGGAATTTGGATTTGGCAGCTAGCAGAGATACCCCGTTCTAGTAAGACGACGACCTTTAACTTGAGATTAAACTCTTTTCCTAATGAACCACTTATCAAACGGCACAACGGAAATGTCTCACCGACTGCGCCGATTGTAATAGCCATCGGCGCGTCGCTTGAATTGGAGTTTCTTATCTTGGAAAATCCTCAGCTTTGCCTCCATTCTTCTGACAAAATAATCTTTCCGTCGATTTATTTGATAAAAATCAAGAGTCGTGAAAAAAGCTAATAGCTCCAATAACAACACAGAACTGAGGAGAACACCCCCCATTCATTTAAATTTCATTATTATTCTTTTTGGTTGTTCACAAGATAGTCTGTACAATGTCCAAAAATTTTTCTGTTGATGGTAGAAAATCGGCGAAGAACTGACTCTTCGCTCTCGGGAAATGACAATGGTAACCTTGGCGAGGGCGAAGAATCGTGGTTGGGTAGCACCACAAGCTTAACTCTATTCCATTAAATTCAAGGGTGGATGAAATCGCCATCGCTCTTAGAAAATAGTAGCTGGGTTTTGACATGTGATCCGCGAGCGATCTCACGATTTGGATTTCCACTCATGCTGAGACATGTTTATGAGCATAAAGGTTGCACCTTCATAGGTTCCCGCATCAACAACCAGGTGCCTTCGCACGATCTCCCTCTCTGGCTTCGAGCTGACAGAGATTTATCCTCAAAGTTTGGGTTACACGTATTCTAATTAAATTGGACGTGTTCGATAACTAAAGTTTTTTTTTGATTTTGTTGTCTCCCCTTTTCTCAAGAGTTAAGTATATATGTTCTTGCAGTTCTAAAGCTCATTTCATTCGTATATCGGTTGAATCGTTAGTTTCGTATAATTTAGTGTTTATTCCACTGCTATTCAGAAAGGGAGAGAGCGAAAGAGAGAGAGAAAGCTATCACGACCAAGCACTGATCCTTAATTGTGGTGGACACACTGATATGTATTACCGATGTCCTTCTGATTTGCTTTGATGTTCGTGCTAAAATTTCGAATATTAGCCAAACACGTGACTACTGCGATGTTCATTCAAAGTACGTGGCGATGGCTATGCAGTCAAGGGGTAGAGGACATGTTGTCTCACGTATACCACTACACACCGTCACAGTTACCAATGATATTATGCCCTAGATACGGCAATGTATCAGTTACACCACATGCCGGTATTTAGCGCGGCAGGAAAATTTGTGTGACAGTCTAGCGGACTCATTCGCGGTAAATTCAAATTGCTATACTTGAATGCACTTGACAATAGTGCTCACGTACTCTGTCATGAAAGGTCCGGTTGTCCCCTACAAGGAGTTTGAAGTCGCATCTTTGAGATGAAATGTTGGCTGAAACTAACGAAGTCCATTACATTACATTATCATTATATTATATTCACATTATCATTACATTACATTATCATTACATTATATTATTACATAATCAAGAGCGAAAAGCAGAAGTTTTCGCACTGCGGAATGATCAAAATCTGATCTTGGAAGTCGATGCTGCTCTCGGGCCTCACGCCAATTCATGACGCAAGGCCGACCTAGTTTGTTCCTTGAAAAAAGTCCCATCATACACGCTTCTTCAATTTAGGCTCAAATCTCATTTCATGCTCCATTATCAAAAATGTCAAATAACTAATAGTAATAAGAAGTTTGCTACGTTTTAGAATTTCCACTCTAATAAAAATCTACTCAAATTTCAATCTGAGTTACTTATTAAACAATGCCCTCTTTATTTAATTTAACTGTCTTAACATAAAATCTCGAAGTCGTGTTTCATAAGTTTGACTAGTCCTGTTTATTCAACCAATTTGTAACATATTCAATCTACGTTCTTTTATTGTTATTTTGCATTCCAAACTATAGCTGAGGACAAGACCTGAAACAAACAACATTTGTTCCAGAACACGCGTAAATCATAAAATCTAATTGGTTTAATTAACAAATACTGTAGACTACAGAGTCGGTTCGCTCTTGAAAATACCATGTCTCTCTCAAACTGATTTGTTCCTGTAAATCCAAATCCTAATTTATATAATAATTCTATTACTAAATCTTTATTTACGTAAGTACAAGCTGTACTGGTATTCAAATGTTCTGCGTTTTTTCCACTTCCAACAGGTACTGCCTCTTGTAGCAAGTAATTGAATCAATAATCATTTACAGATTGTTACGCTTGACCCCTTGGAAAAAAGTCTCGCCATAACGCAACTTTCTAAATTGATAGTTGCCATCCTAATTGCTTATTTATAAAACCAAATACCAACTGATTGTACCGTAATAACCACCAAAGCTCAAATCGCATTCGAATTTCGCGATTCTATCACAACTTCGGACAACAGCGTAAGAAATTGGCCAAAACAGCCAATGAATGGCAAGTGCCCTAACCTGTGATTTGTCGAAGCGCTCAGATAGGAGAGTAGACAGCCTATTGCAGCAAGCAGAAGGGACCACCATTTCGAGGATTAGTGTAATGGCCACCAGCGCTGAAATCGAATTGTTTCCCTTGTAGAATCCTCAGCTTGGCTGCCATTGGTTGAGTTGATCCTTCCGTTGATTTTATTTTGATAAAAATCAAGAGCCGCGAAAAGGGGTTTCAACACTAATAATAACACAGCATTTAAAAGAAAACTCAGTATTTATTTAACTTTGATTAATTATTCCTTTAATAATTGTTCACAAATAGTTTGCAGTTTCTGACAGTCCTTCTGTCAAAAGTATTTTGAACACACGTTCTCGAAGAAAATGAATAACAGTTCTCATTTTTATTTAGA
>JAUMHM010035866.1:0-15840 GCA_032362435.1 Melikaiella ostensackeni
GTGACTGGCTGACATTGTTCCTCGGACGTTATGAAGTTGTTGCACAGCTACTTGAAACGCATGATGTTTTTAGTGTCTTCATGCGACGGGTATTGAACTTCGTAAATCTTTCACCAAAAAGTCTCTATCGTCTCGGACGTAGGCGGATTATTGACAGAAACAGGGGTGTCGCTGAAGAAGCGCAATAGGTCAGCCAAAAACTGTTGATTCTCCCTGACCCATTCCTCCCTCTTCTGTATTCTCCACCTGGCGTCAGATAACACCCATATCTTTTCAACAATGTGGTGCTTGATAGTCAGCATTCCCAGTTCGTGAGCGAACTTTAGGACCCTTACCATGAAACGCTTATCAGATCTCATGTAGTCAATCGAACGCTAAATATGGGACGCGTTCTGTCTAGCCCAGCTAATCTTCTTGTTCAGTTGATGCGAACGCCTTTTGGTCTTTGGATCTATCGTCGGCTCTACCCTTCGATTTAAATCGGCCAGAGCTCTCACCTCTCGCTTTCTGGTATCCAGCTCTGATCTCTGCCTACCGTGATTTCTACCTCATTGCAAAATATTCCTTGAATAAGAACCGCTCTGGTTAAATCATGTACTTTTACCTCACTGTGAAATAGTTAACGAGGCATTAAGTGTTGAACAAAGTCCGCAGTGTTATACGGTCGCGAAAGAACTTGCGAGTGGAATCGAACTCTGATACGGTTTGTGTATCGCTCGACTGGTGAAAGGATCAATCTACGATCTGCAATCGTGCATCCTTCACTTTAACTAACCAAACTCTGCGCGAGGATCTTGACGTCCTCCGATTAAAAATACGCAATCGAAAATCCCTAATTCATCTCTTGCCCCTTTTTAAATAGGAAGGTAGGAGAAAGTTTTTATATATCTATTCTTTGTCTCAATAAACATTATAAAATTTGAACTACACCTCATTTATTTCAAACACTATACTGACACAATCTGCATAGGGTTGTTAGTGACAACGTACCCACAGCAAATAATTAGTCAGGCCTCACCAACCTGACGTAATCAGCAAATCTGGTCTCTCTCATTCTCATATTTCCAAACTACCCTCGCTTTTGCTTGGGACGTGACAGCTGATTTAGTGACAGCGGTGGGATTGTCACTTTTGTTATAAATTAAGTGTTTTCTTTTATAAAAATTCAAATTTAAGCTCAGTGTAGTATTAAGATAGAAATTTTGTGAAAGCACTTCAGAGTATAAATCCTTCTTAGATTCGTTACACGGTCACCTTCGGGGCAAGGTAAAGTTCGAAGTGCTTGTCAAAAATTTCAGGTTTCTAGTTTTAATATTTGAACTTCAGAATTCGACTCTTCTTTCAACTTTCAATCAAAAGTCTCTACTTTCGTCACTTCCTTTATTATTATTAGTTCATAGCTGAAATTATTAGCTTTGAAATGTATCAATTCTTCCATCTAATTCTCATTTCAATCTCATTTTCTTTTTATCACAGTTATTGTGCTATTCGGCATGGTTTTCTTTCCTTGAAGGCCTGAAATTCAGTAGCAGAGCCTTTTATCATTTTGAAAAAAGTTTCAAAATTCTATTCAGGTCCATGAAAACAGTTTCATCTGGTTGTTTCCTTTAAAAATACTTAGAACCAGGTACCCGAGTTTGTATGAATCCTTTCAATTCCCACAATTACAATTTTTGTTGAAGCAAATTTCTATTCATTTGGATGAAGAGTTCTTATCTGTTTTCGAATTTCTGCAATAAAATGAAAGATTTTACCCTCAATTCTAAGCAAGCATACCGCAAGAATCCCTATAATCTAAATCAAACTCAATTTACCGGCGATATCAATCGCACACTCAGTGAAGCCCTGACGACTTCCATGGCTGAATGTTTTGCCGTGCAATAAGGGGTGGTAAACATTCCCAGTTATTATGGAAAAAATATGCCCGTAAGAGATTTCATCAGAGATATTATAAACAGAGAATCATCGGTGCCGGATAACTGTGAAACACGGTATATTAAAGCGATATCACCCCGATTAGATCCTGAACCCAGTCATTCAGAATTACGAGACCGTAGTCCTAGTCCGCATGATTGTTTTCCGACGACCCCAGAGTCACATAAAACTTCTAACTCAAAACCATATACGACAGAAATAATAAAGCGTCCCTATTCACCTGGGGCTACTAATTACAAAAATAATTACATTCCTCCATGTCAATACCCTTATATGCCGTACAATCCTTATCCTTATTTTCCAACTGCTCCTCTACAAACCACTGGATATCCTAATCCCTATAATTTGCGTGGAGAAGTAAACCCTCCAGCTCGTTCTCAATCTCCCAGTTCAGCAAATACGGAAGCTTTAAACTACAACTCCGCTCGCCGTTCCGACGCAATGACGGGCGAGGCGAAGGAAGAGCGTCAGACGAGCGTATTGTCAGATTTTCCTATGAATACAAATGGAATTCTAGGACGAGAATATCATCGTCAAGAAAAGGTTAATATTTCATTTTGGAATAACCATATTGTCACCCATTCTAACCCCATGAAATCTATGCCGTTCATTGATGAAGAATCAATAAATACCCATTATATTATATGAGTTTGCAAAAATTTTAGCAATTTCGTTTTGAAAACGGAAACTCAAATGTAAATTTAACTTTGTTGAAATTATCAAAATATAATAACTTATACATTTTAAAAATTTACATGAATTCAAAATAAATTTTAGAAAAAGAAAGGAAGAAAGAGGATTTGAAAGTTGCCTTCCTTTTTTCCTTCTTCTTCAGAAGAAATTAAAATCTCATACAAAATAATCACTATAAATCTTATTAACATAATTTTCAATACACAGATGGAGTTTCTCATTTTAACTTCAAGGTTTATCAGGTGGGAGTGAATTTCTCTCCCCCTGTTCCCAATCATCCCAGGAAGTCTCTCGCAGTACGAAATTCAAACCTGGAAGAAAAATTTCGGACTATTTATGTGAAGCTGGAACCCATACGACTGACGCGAAACTACTGGAGAATTGTAATTTTCTTGGACACTTTTTTTCTTGGACACTGGAAGCTTTAGTCAACATCTTCATAACATTGACATTCTACGAGAAAAACGGAATCTTATTATCTTGGTTTGGGTATGGATGACCACACGTATGTAACCACCACTGCGACTCGCCGCCGTGCCAGTGGAGAAAAGGCTGAGCATCAGGTATGACGTTACCATTCCATTATGACCGAACGTATATGAAGCACAACCCGAGCACAGTGAGACTCCACCTGAATAACTGAAGAAAGACCCACCGCGAGATAAGAGCATTCAAACAAAATGGCCAGAGCAAAGCAGATAAGACGAAGGGACTCACAACTGCATACGATGACGTCAACATTCCATGATAACTGCCAGCATCTACAGAGCACCAACACAAGAACGAACCTTTCGAAAGAACGTGCCTCTGTGAAAGCACGTAAGCCAACAGCGATATGAAGAATCATCTTGAAATAATTACCATTCAACGGAGATAAATGTTACCGTTGAGTAAAAATTTCTTGTATTCCTAATTTCTTTAATCTAGGTTTTTCAGATTGTGAGAAACGATAATTTCAGTACAAGTTCGCTCGAAATTCGCGTTAGAAGAAAGACGGAGGAAAATTTAGATTATATATATATGTATATTTAATTTAATTAATAACTATTCACAAGGAGGCTCAAATAATTAAAGGGCTTAGATAAGACTTTGAATATCGTCAAATTTCAAGGTCAAAATGACCTTGAAACATATTGAATTTTAATAACATAAAGAAAAGGGCGGAGAAAAAATACGGCAAGGAGAGTGAGGATGGTTTGGTTGTCTCGTTTCTTTTTCTCCCACTTTTTCAAAATTTTTCATGACGTAGTCGTTTCTAATGAGCTTATCACTCTGCATTTTGTAAACATTCATACTATTCTCAAATATGTTGCGAAATTTCGTTCTATGAAATGATTTATATGGTTAAATGAGAATCGAAATGTTTGGATCCATGACATTCATGCAATCAAATAAATTGTCTTCAGATCAATTTTCTTTCCTCTAAGTTTAAATTTCGAAAACTCAACCATGAATGTCATGGGTCTTGAAACTTTGTACGATTATAAAGAAAAATTATTATAACACAAAAAAAACAAAATAGAAATATAATTGGAGTAAATACACATACAAACACACAAACACTACTTCTTTCATGCTTGACACACGCCAAGGACACATCATGACTGACAGGACAAGTCTACGAATTCGAAGTCAAAGCCCCCGCACTGTAGATCGTCCAGCCACACAGTTTCAATTTTGAGAACTATAAACGTCAACAACGAAACGTGAGATCAGTACGACCTTCGTAGTCGTGGAGTGTGTGCCCATACTCACACCACACCTCTGCCGCATTCAGATAAATAAACCGCCTACACGAACAGAAGCGATAACTCGTGCCTTCTTGTCTGAAACCAAAGCAAAAAATTAAATGACAAAAAAAACAGAGAAATAATGGGAGAAAGGTGAACACACTCAAACCAGACTTACCCCAGACACATCGATAACTCACGTGACACGTGAGTGATGCGTCTGGTCTCGGAGACAAATGTAGATCAAAGAGCTCATCAAACTGCTGAGACAGCCGATTTACTTCCGCATTCGCCTCCCGCAGAAGGGCCGATTGCGGTGCTACAATTGCTGACGAGCCGGGACTGCCTCGGGATTTCCCGGGCCGCCCACGCCCTCGTTTGGCCACTGCACCTTCCTTCACTCCTGACAACGGCATTTCATCGAAGCCTGAAGAGCCTTTGCCACCGACGAATGAAGGAAGCCTTCCACAGAAACATGAGTATGGCACATACTCACTTTGATCATAACAACACATTCATTAGTCACACGTTACACCAAATGCACCTCACAACACCATACTATTGTCGAGTATCACATCAGGAAATTAAAAGTAAATACGATGTAAAATTATCAATTGGAGAACATGGAATCATTATCATAATGGAAACAAAGCTAGCAAGTAAGTGTCGCGTGTTGTCTGAAAGAACATTTAAACTCATTGAGGACGATGAATGCTTTGAAGGAGGGAGGACTGTTACATCCGCCATTTTTAAAATTTTGTCATAACGCCTAACCAGACGCAAGCAACTGTACTTGAGGAATCCAAGCGACAATGTTCACATAGGAGCAGGCGCATTAGCAGGACACATCCAATTTTGAGTCGAACTATGGTAATTGCATTACTAACGATAAAGTAGAATCTACAAGGTAGTAAAACTAAAGGTAGTAAAAAGGTAGTAGGTAGTAAAAGTAGAAACTACAAGGCATTACTAACAATGAAGTAGAAACTACAACGTAATTAAAGTGCAGTACCATGGGAGGATAAAAGATTCGGTGGATACCGATAATTTCATAAGAGAAGCCATGTATAGGTTTTACCAAAATAAGATAATTAGATATAATCCATTACTAAATACGGGTGTATGTACATAAAAAAATGTATTCTAATAGTTTGACGTTTCATAGTCAACATACCAGTTATCTGTTAATGACAGGCATAAAGTGAACAAGTAACCACTTACGAGTCTAGTCAGAAGCACTGTAATAGAAGGCGTCTGAGCAATTACGGTTATCGTAGTTAAGTTTAGCATATAGAATCCGTATTTCCGAAAGAACAAGAGAAGAGATGACCGACTTCCGTAAGTAGCAGTGATGGGAATTCATACATTAGTCACCCAGGTGAATCATTCAAGACTTAATGCTAAAAAGCGAACGTAACAAGTACATGATTGTCACTAAAGCACTCTGATTCAATCATGTACTTTTACCTCACTGTGAAATATTCAACGAGGCACTAGGTGTTGAGCAAAGTTCCTTCGGTTGTGGCTAGGTACGGTCGTCGAATAAGTCTTTCCGAGCAAAGTCCGCAGTGTTATACGGTCGCGAAAGAACTTACGAGTGGATTCTATCTCTGATACGGTTCGTGTATCGCTCGATAAGTGAAAGAATTAATCCACGATCTGCGATCATGCATCCTCCTTTCTAGCTAATAAAACTATGCCCACGTATTATCGGCTCTTTACGTCGAGCAATGATGTTTTGGGGAACAAGAATCAAGTATTTTAATCATCGGCAATCAAGGCTAATTAAATTAATTCGCATTATGTCAGGTATCTTTCAAAGAGACTCCTTCATTTCATCATGGTTCTGTTGAGCGTTCAATCTATTGAGCAAAACACTAAATAGCATGTCTCATGGGTTCAGAGTACATGACAACTACGAGTAGGATGGTCATTAACTGACCCATCTTCTGTACATGGATGATATAAAAATATACGCTAGTTCAAACCAGAAACTAAAGCATGTGATTCATGTCACGAAGCAGTTTTCCAATGACATCCACATGGAGTTTGGACTACATAAATGCAGAACGGTGCAAATAATCAGGGGAGAATTAGGAACCGCAGAATTAGAGCACGAGACCGAGGATCACATCGAGTCAATGGTTGAGGGTAAGTCATATAAATATCTGGGTATTCTTGAGTCTGAGGGTATTCAGCATACGATAGTTAAGAGAAGCCTAATAATTGCCTTCACTAGAAGACTCAGATTGGTTCTAAAGAGTTCTCTCAACTCGTCCAGTAGAATCAGGGCTATTGCACCTATGCCATCCTTATCATCACGTACTCTCTCGGGCTTATCAAATGACAAATCACACCTTTAAACTTGTTCTCAGAGAAAGCCTTGAATATAAGGGCAGAAACAATAGAGGAATTGGAAACGCAATGGAGACAAAAAGCTATCCACGACAAGCACCCCAAAACGTTAGATCAACATGAAGTGGACAAAGAGGCATCCAATATTTGGCTGAAAAAGGGCGCCCTATTTCCAGGTATGGAGGAATTCGTGGTTGTGATTCAGGACAGGGTTTTCAGCAATAAAAACTATCGCAAGCATGAGTTTCATCAAGACGTGCTTGACATGTGCCGATTGTGTGAAGATACTAACGAATGCATCGAGCACATTATTGATGGTTGTCGCGTAATGGCTTAGAGAGAAATCACGCATAGACATAATAATGTAGCAGGCATTATGCATCAACAACTTGCCCTAGACCTGATACTCTTAAACGAGTAGATGCATTTCTATAGATACATTCCAGTGCCCGTTCTATAGAACGGAGACTATATCTTGTATTGAGATGTTACTATCCAGACGGATCATTTTATCCGAGCCAATCGACCCGACATTGTGAGCACGAGAAGAAAAGGTAGAAAGGTCTATATCATGGACATTGCTTGTCCATTCAACTAAAACTTGCGGGCAACCAGTACAAACAAGATCCATAAGTATAGCGAGCTAAGGCATAAGGTTAGGACAATATGGAGAAATGTGAAATATGTATCTATTCATCCTATCGTGGTTTCGGCGACAGGCAATGTGCATGCAAGATGCACTGAACATCTCGAACATCCAGGAGTCAAAAGGGTATACGGCAGGAGCTCAAAAAGCAGTTTTATTGAACACCTTTCGCATTATAAGAATCTGCCTAGCTGGCAAAAAGAGTACCAAACCCTAAACCCTATAATGCTAGCGACGCAACACTGGCACGAGCCAACGTAGGCGTTGATAGATCAAATAAGCAGGCTAGTGATGATATAAACAGAGAGAATAAAAGAACAAATAAGAATGGGAATAAAATAAAGAGTGAATACAAAATAAATACAAATTCGCAAGCAAAAAATAGAGATAGAAAGTTAGAAAAGAAAAGTGAAGATAAATTAAAATTGGATGAAGAGAAAAATGATTCTGAAGTAAGACAGATGAATGATAAGATTGACGAAACAAATTAAGATAAAGTTTGAGTAATCAAGTAAATCAAGTTAAAGATGAGAGAACAAAATTAAGAAGTTTGTAAAGAAAAAATTGAAGGCATTGTTGAATTAAGCGGAGCAAAACAAGTGCAATTAGGAAACTTTATTGAAAGAAGATTTGCAGATCCGAGGAAAGAATTAAGGTCTACCTATTTGACCAAGCACAAAATAGGTGTACAGGATCAGGAACCAATAGAGCAGCGTTATTATCATGTATTGTCCAAAATTCGTGAGTTCATGTATCAAGAAGTAGATAGTTTATCAGAAGAAGAAATAATAAAACCATCTCATAGTGATTGGTCGAGTCCAATAGTGAAGATAAGAAGGTTAGATCGTAGTTATAGGTTTTGTTAAGACTTCAGGAAAGTTAATAAAATAACGAAAAAAGAACTATACCCCATTCCACATATGACAGAAATTTTAGATGCCTGAAGGTCAACGAAATACATGTCTAAAATGGCTCTCCGTTAGACTCATCACCAAATACTATGCAACGATGAATCGAAACCTATACCAAGTCAGGCGCTAAACAGCAACCCGTGAAAATTGACAATAACAATCAATTACATAAACAAGTTTTAATTGAGAGTCACGACAATAAACAAGTAGGATATTTAGGTAAGGAAAAAACATATGCTAAAATTTTTGAAAATTATTTTTGGCGCAGAATGTACTCTGAAACATTGAAATGTGTGAAGGAATGTGACATCTGTCAAAGAGTGAAACCGAAAGTAAATAATCAGATAGGTTTAATGGGAAAAATAATCATTGAGGAACCATGGCCAATGAACAGCTGTAACATCAGATATGACAGGTCCGCTACTTATGTCAAAGTCGAGAAACCAATACATTCTAGTATTTTTAGACATGTTCACAAAAATGGGTAAAAATCATAGCTGTGAAGAATAAATTAGCATCAACAATTAAAATAGATATCCACAAACGCATGAAAAAAAATTTGGTATCCGACATTCAAAACCCCCTCAATATCACGCACAATAAAATCCAACAGAACGATGTAATATGTCGATTAGGACAGCAATGAAAAAGCATTTGGTGAAAGATCCTAAATTGTGGGACGAAAATTCAGACGATTTACAATTTGCTTCAAATACAAGTAAACATTCCTCGACGAATTTCACGTCAGCTTTTTCAAACTTGAGAATAGCTAATGATAGCTAATGATAAACACTTGCAACAGGATCTTCAATTTTTTGTCGAAACAGTCAGTGTAATCAACCCAATTAACTTTCAGATAGAATACCATCAGATGCTGACGAAAATTTCGCATTCCATGGACATTGATTGGGAAGACTACATTCGATTTGCGACCAACTATTGAACTCCATTCATTCAGCTCGGCAAAGAAAACTACATATTATGTTGCTTACATCTGAACAGCTGGAGCCGATTCTAATAGACATACAGGAGCATGCTTCCAAGGTCATGCGTCTACTACCTGGACCGTCGATTAGTCTCGATAATCGCATCTGGATCGCCACTACAACGATATCGTTGAGTGGAGGGAAATGAGAGATCACTCTGGACCTTGCTCTTGCAGACAAAAATTAATATAATTGAATAATGTTTGTGCTTGTTTACCAGGTGAGTATAATAATGAAAATATCTTATTTCTGTTTGTATAGTGGTCCAATTTTTAATTTAAAAAACGCTTTACATTTCGCTCTCCGACGAAGAGCCTATTTAGGCGTACAACTACAATTAGAACCTAAATACATGAAAACATAGAGCTAATTACCGCGTTTCCTAAAACCAAGTAAACATCTATATGCACAACATTTTATGGATGACTGGAGCATGTCATTGACACTGATTCGAAGTGCAGTTGAGATTCACGTATGCAAACATATCGAGCGTGTTAAGTATAACAAAAGTTCGAATGAAAATGGCATGGTAATTGATTTTCAAGAAAAAGATGCCTTTTTCCATGGTGTGCTGGCATTATGGTCTATTTTATCATAATTATTCTTGTTGGGTTATCACATCATCCCGTCAAGACGGCATGGGCAAGTAACAACTCGGAAATCTAAAGCATTCATGCCACACGAACAAGGTAGTTAGGAAAACAAGTAGGTCGCTCACGTGGAACATCTTACATATGACGTCACACATACGACAGGAGATCAATCTCTCTCTCCTCCTCTTATCACACGCTGTTTTGTGCTTTATATGGTGAATCTAAATATTTACTGTTTTCATTGTTATTGTTGTTATCTTCCGACTTCGTGAAAGATCTTCAATGTTGTTTTTATGAAGACAGTCCAGAACACGGTCCCCATAGCGGAAAAAAAGTTCAACCTCATATGGAAGAGTTTTGAGAACAGTGCTTTCAAAATTCTCCATGACAAAATCGGCAACCAAAGCTGAGATCGGAGAGCTCATCGGTACTCCAAACGTCTTCCTATAGAACCTATTATTGAAAAGACAATACGCACTTTCCAGACCAAATTATAAAAGTCGTATGAAAAAGATGTCGTCCGCAAGCAGAACCTCACAGTTACTAATATAATCAGTTTCCTCAATAATTACAGTTACGTTAGGTGAAATGTTGAACATTTCATAATCAAAATATTTGACTTGTATACAAACAAAAATAAGACCTTTTATTCAAAAATGAATATACATTATACCCTCACTATCAAAGACCATAATTAATAACAGGGGTTGATTGTTGGGAGCTTCTTTAATACAGAATAATTATTTTATATGTATTCTATCGACTCGTAATACTAGCACCTGGTGACATTAGTGCTATGAGCATTATCCCAGATCGCAGGGGTTGCAGGGCACGCCTGTACACTCTGTGGTGCCAGGAACACCAAGAGCTTTTGCACGTTTCGCAATAGAGGTTGCGAAACCGCATCGACAACCTCTTGCAAATAGGATATATACGCGGAATGCTTTTCCAATCGCTGCAAGAACAAGTCGCAGACGAAGAAGAGGAGGCGACGTTAAGACCAACCGCGAAAATCAGGCATCCCCCGAGAGATGATGGAGATTTCAGGATGAGCAGAAACATCAACATGTAGATTCCTCCTAAGCCCAAGATCTGGCTGAAATGGATGACGCTCTCCATTAGGATCTCTCGGAGTGCGATCTCTAGACCTCTACTTCTTCAGTTTATGATGCGGCGAGAGCTTTGACCGATTCAAATCGAACAATAAAGCCGACGATAGATCAAAAGACTAGAAGGCGCTTGCATCAATTGAACAAGACGATTGACTGGGTAAGACAAAACGCGTTCCGTATTCATTGTGTGATTGACTACACACCAACGCCTAGCCTGCTAGTCAACGGAAGCATCTGCAAAGCCGCCGCAGCCTACAATCGCAATCTGTCGATGGCCTGGATTGATTTCCAGGAAGCTTTCGATTCAACCTACCATAGATTTATCATGTGTCTTTTGGAAAGATGGAAGATTCATCCACATGTAGTGAGATGCATAGAGAGATTGATGCTCCTTTGGATAACCAAATTTACTATCTCATCTGGAAAACATTGTGTGACAACTAACAGCGACACCTTCCAGAGGGGCGTCTTTAAAGATGACACCATTAGCCCTCTTTTCTTTCCGAACACGCCCTGCCACTATCTCTCGCACTGCGCAATTCTCACAGGTACCTCTGCGACGAATCTATTGATCGTGAGCATAAGATCACTCATTTATTTCATATGGATGACTTGAAGATCTATGCTTCTGGAACAAACCATTTCAATGATGCTCTAAAGATCGTCGAGGGATACACACGAGAAATTGGTATGATTTTTGGACTGGATATGTGTGTCATGATTCATTTGAAGCGAGAATGTCTTGCGAGGATCAGCGATGTTTCTCCTCGTACTGGAATCGCCATCATTTCTCGGTGGATGCGTGATTTCCGCGGTTGATCCTAATGTCGCTTCCTCTTCTTCGTCTGCGGCTTGTTCTTGCAGCGGTTGGGGAAGCGTTCCGCGTATATATCCTGTGTGCAAGAGGTTGTCGGCGCGGTTTCGCAACCTATATTGCGAAACGTGCGAAAGCTCTGGTTGTTTCTGGCACCACAGAGTGTGCAGGCGCGCCATTTAACCCCTGCGAGCTGGTATGATGCTGGCATCGTAGCAATCCAGCAAGTCATCCTTGAGTTGATCCGTCCACTCAAGACGTCGACCGTCTCGCCGATCCGTCATCGTGTTTCCATCCAAATTATCTGCAGCACCCCGAACTCTAGGGTGGTCGGCACTGCTTGCCGACCCATTGTCGGGTGCTCTGCGCGTTCGATAATTTTGAACCGCATTCACATCTGGGTTTGGTGTTGTCAGAGTTGTTCTTACAAGCAGCTAGAGAAAGGGTTCGTGCACCCTTGCAGTCGCAATTTTTTTCACTAATATATATTTATAGCAACAGAAAAATGGTGGACATAAATTTTACATTATAGTTGCATATGTAACAATGAAAACTTACGCTAAACTTTCAAGCGTACACACCTATAATGATTAAGCTGTTCGTGAATGAAGAAAGAGAGAGGAGGAAAATTTCCTAGAATGGAATGGAAATTTCCTGGAAGTATGGACAAAAGTATGCTCCTTATCAAACAAATTGAAATGCTTATGCTTAGTATTTTGTTCATAAGAGGAATATAAAAAAACCATTGAGTTAGTTGCCTCAAAATTTGGTGTGTATCTATGTTCATAACCTGTTGCATAAAGCATTTCGAAAATAAGTTAATGAAAAAAATTGTTATAATCATTGCTTGGTTTTTAGTAGGTTCAAGGAAGCTTTTTAAATATTCCTAAGTTCTTTCGATTGAGTAGACATGTTTAGGTTGCAGTCCCATACATGCGAATTTCATTTGCAATATTTGTGCCGAAAATTCGATATATTTAATAATTAAAATGAATTGTGAGGAATGGCGCGTGAAACCTGTGGGTAATTAATATTTTCATTTCTTTTTTCGAAATATAGTTGAGACACGCAAAAAAACCCTTGCAAGAAACTTGCTGTGAACGGGCGAGAATGCTTATAAGGATCCCGCGATGATCCCCTACGTTCGTCTTAATTTGGTTGAAATCATCTTTTGAATGGTCCATAGCTCAGTGGTGATTGGATTAATATACGAGGGATCGCTGAGAATGTACTTTTTAAAATTCTTTTTCGAACTGACCTTGACCATGCATTCAGATAAATTCATGCGCATTTAATTCGCGCTGACTTAATACATCTTAATGCGTCTCAATTCGTTTGAAAGAATTAGGTGACAAGATTGAAACAGATTCAAAAATCATTTTCTTTAAATAATCGCTTTCTTTCTTTTATTACTTTTGTTTTTAATCTTACCTATGGATGTCATTGTTACTGAGATACAACTTTTGGAGATGTGGCGTATTTCCAAACCCCAATAGTTTGTTAATCTTATTGCGCCTCAGGTTCAATTCCTTCAAAGATGTAAGCCCTTGAAAATCATCAGATCCGATGACTTTGATGTTGTTTCCAGCTAGATTGAGTACCTTTAAAGAACTTAGTTCATCTAAGCCTGAAATATGTGTGATTTGATTACCGTGCAGATCAAGAACTTCCAGCTTGTTCAATTGTTCTAATCCTTCGACCCTTTTTATTCTATTTTTTCCTATTAATAATACTCTTAAGTTGCCCAATGTATTCATGTTGCAAAGCTGATCAATTTGGTTGTCATACAAGTCAAGGAATACTAATTTTGTAAGTTGCGTCAAGAGATGAGCTTCGATCGTAGAAATTAAATTGTGCTGAAGAGAAATCAAGCGCAATTTCGGTTCATCGACTATATTAGGAAATGTTGTCAAACCTCTGCGATCCAGGGAAATCCTGTCAGGATTTTTCTCTCTTTCGGCGGCCACTCTTTTTGCCACCACCATCCTGTTATCTCCAGACTGTTGCAGTGTGATAATGTCAGAGCCACTGACTTCTGCATCGTCCACAGTTAAAATCGAACCACTGGAACTACGGAATAGGAAGCTTCACTTATCAAATAAATTACTAATGTGACCAACTACGATCTTTTTTATAGGAAATTTGTTATCATAGTGCAAAATTCTCTAGAATACTTTTTCAAAAACATGTAAAACATCATTCCGATGCATTTTTCAATTCTAAATCCTACGGCCTTCTTAATTTTTCGATAGCTTTGCCAGACCTCGAGATAATCGCATAAAACCTAAAAAAATAAAAACTTGAATAAATAGATTATTATGAAAATCGTTATACCTGTCAAAATAATTCAGTTTTCTAAACAAGTAAGTGATTTTCTTAGTTTTTATGGGCAAGAAAACTGAAGAAAGGATTTTGCTACTAAACAATACACATAGTTCCAGAAACATTTATGTCTTCCATAAATGCAAGTAATTTTATAGGGCAAGTATAAAGATTCAGTTGTCTTGAAAAAATGTGCACTTCTACGTCGTTAAAATAATTTGTTCACAAGAATCAAATTGTTGATTATCGCGGCCAAGACCATAAGAGCGGAAAAGCTGGTAATAGAGAATTCTTAGTGGCGCATTGTGTCTTTAGACGAAAATGGTTCCAGCGTAAAAAGGACAACTGGTAGTGTATATCCTAGGTTTTCATGACATCCTCTACACCTATCGTTGGGACGTTGACGGCAAAATTTGCATCTTCGGTATAATAAGGTGAAAATCAAGCCGTCTGAGACCGCAAAAATAAAACACTCTGCACCTGACTCCAATTCTGGTGACTTATGGAAAGGAGAAGTCCGACTTACTTGTGATTCCTGGTTATTTAAAGAACATATATATGTTGTAGCTACTCAGTGTAATTAGACATTTCATGAAATGTATAAACAGTTCGTCAATTGCTAGCATATTGTGTAATAATCGAAAGTTACACTATCTGTCCAGAATTGTAAGCCGTTTCAATGCATTCTCACCTCCTCTACAAAAAAAAGACTGCTCTGTGGATCGTCGAGGGGTACACTCGAAAAATTTATATAGATTTTGGATTGGACAAGTGTGCCAAGATTCGTCTCCTTTGATAGATTTGGTCTTCCAATCTGTCGGCGTTGAACAAAATATCTGCGACTAATATGCTTACCATCTTGGTTCTAATACCAACTAGATTTCTCACTTCTTAAAGCACAGGTAAAGAGAGCAGAGGTCAACAGTTTCCTCAAACAACTTTTTGAAAAGAAAATGCACGGAAACTTTCAAAGAAATGTAAAAGATCAGTCCTAGTCGACAAAGCTAACGCTTTCTTCCCTTAAATCATTCAAGCCTAATTTAGACACAGAGGGTTTTATTTTCGCGTGGTAGGATGGTGTAATTTGCACCTTAGTATGCCATAGACGGATTTCCCTGGCCTATCGTTGTGTTCCCATCGTTCGCTATGACCTATGGCCTGTGGGCTGTGAAGCGTGGCCTTAGGTGTAATTTACCGCGCTTCTGTTGAAAGCAAATGTCATTTTGCTGGATGGTGGTCGCTCCCAGGGTGGCCCTGTGTTGGTTGTTCAACTAATTATACATATCTGGGATACCGGGCGACCTCCCAGAGTATGCAGCCTTATCCTTGTAAGCGGGGCTTTACAAGGATGGACCAACCCCTTCTCTAGCTGCTCGTGGAAACAACATGATAACCCGAAACCACCAAAATGTTGTAGATGCGGTTCAAGAAGATCGAGCGCGCAGAGCAACCGAAAATGGGTCGGCAAACGGTGCCGATCATCCGAGAGTTCGGGGTGCTGAAAATAATATGGATGAAAATACAACGACGGACCAGCGAGGCGCTCATATTAAGTGGACGGGTCGACTCAAGGATGAACTGCTGGTCTGCTATGATGCCAGCAAAATCCCAATTCCCAAATCGACGGTGGATACTTTGTGGCGAGAATTGCGCCTGTATGGACAGGGATGTACGAACAACGTGGCTCAAAGAAAGGCGTAGCAGGATGTCGGGAGAACCTGCTCATCGATAGATGCATCTGCA
>JAUMHM010035955.1:0-15832 GCA_032362435.1 Melikaiella ostensackeni
AGGAAATCACTTTTGCAGGTGCTGTAGGGAATTTGAGGCGAACCTAGTAAAATTTCGAATTTTTATACGACCCCTAACCTAAAATTTTTTTCACGAATTCACTATTTATTCTAGTAGGCCTTATTTTTTTAAACGCATCATAAAAGTAGCTATGCGGAAGATGGAAAAATTTGCATCGATATGAGGAAATCAGTTTCAAAGCAACCGTATGAAAATTGCAAATTTTCATTCGATATCAAAGTTTCTAATTAACGGAAAGATTCCCTGTTGTTCCTAAGAGTCTGGAAAGCTTGAAGTTGCCAGGGAAATATATATAGGTATGTATAACTTAGAAAAATTTGCGTGGATTCACGCTCATCGATTTTTGAGTTGCTGTAGAGAATTTGAGGCAAACATAGGAAAATTTCCAATTTTCCCCCGACCCCTAACTTAAAAATTTTTCTGCTGTTTCTAGGAGGCTGAAAAGTTTGAAGCCGATAGAAAAGTAAGTATGCAGAAGCTAGGAAAACTTGCACCGATGTAAGGAAATCACTTTTGCAGGTGCTGTAGGGAATTTGAGGCGAACCTAGTAAAATTTCGAATTTTTATACGACCCCTAATCTAAAATTTTTGTTACGAATTTACTATTTATTCTAGTAGGCCTTATTTTTTGAAGGCATCATAAAAGTAGCTATGCGGAAGATGGAAAAATTTGCATCGATGTAAGGAAATCAATTTTTATGTTGCTGTAGAAAATTTGAGGCAAACCTAGAAATATTTCGAATTGAAAGATGAATCCTCAACCAAAAAAATGAATTTTCAACAAAATTGTTCAGTCCACAACTGAAACCGTTGCATTTTCAACTGAAACGATTAATTTTCTATCAATGAAGACAAATTTTCAACAAAATAGTTGAATTCTAGACCAAAAAAATTCTTCATTTATGAGAAAAAAGAAGTTCAATCGAACTGTCGAATTTTCAAACTACAAAGACGAATTTCCAAACAAAACAGTTGAATTTCCAACTGAAAAGGATGACTCTTCAACGAAAATGTGGAATATTCAATAAAATAATCAAATATTTGACCACAAATATAATAGTGGACTTTCGTACCACGATAAATAAATGGGAATTCAAATTTTTCTCCTTTTTTCTTTTTTGGTAGCTAATTTATAGACTAAAGTAGAATAATTAAAATGCACAATTATTAATATTTTTGATAATATTTTGAAGAGCAGGAGGAGGTTCAGAGCAAATCTTACCGTATGTTTCATGAAGGAAGGGGGTTTGAAAATTTCAGAAAAACACCTTACGTAATTTGTGGATGACCCCGAAGCTTTTATTTTTTAATTTTTTGGGAAATTTTGTTAACTGCTAAGAAATTTATAACTCGGACTTTTTATTAAAATAAGACAATGCTTTGTATTGCATGAACTGCTATTTTTTTAGGAGCCTCCTAAACAATTTTGCAGAGGGGCCTCCACGTTTCTAGTTACGCCACTGGTTTTATGGAGAATTGAATGTGCTTCAATTTTTGGTCGGACAAATTTGAAGTATCCTGCTCTGAAGTAAAGGAATATTCAAAAAACTGGCAAACACTGCAATTTTTGATGCTTTTTCCAAAATTTTAATAGGTTCTGAATGTCCGAAGATGTTTAACGTTTAGCTACTTTTTTCAATTTCAAACTACAGAGTGTGAGCAATCCTGCTTTAAGTATCCTTCCAGCAAATTTTTTCTTCTTCGTCTAAAAATAGTCGCGAGGTATCATTGAAATGATTTCAGAAGGAAAGCGAAAGATGCAAGTCCTTTCGGGTTTAACTCACTCCAAGCCCACCGTGCAGGGCGAAAATAGAATTATCAAACTTACTTGACACGGGTTTCTTATTTAATTTGAATATATCCGCGCTGCGCGATTACACATGCGCGTTACATCCCAAGCGCGCTGCGGAACTTATCCGCCAGGGCGCGCTGGTTTTGTTCTTTCTCGCAAGTCAACTCATCTGCTGAAAAAATAAGAGGAACAGCGGCAGACGAGAATTCATTATATGTCGTGAAAAATTGAATCCTCCAGAACTTTGTAATTTATTGAAAAATAATCTTCCTGTTTTGAAATTCCATATAGTTATATATGCAATTTCAGTAACATTCAAACATTTTTTTCTATAATTTGCAAAAAAGTGCTAGTTTTTGCACCTGTTTTCTGAGTGAAAAGTGACCGATTTGTTGTCGATGACGTGGTGCATGCGCAGTGTCGACCTTTCCGGGCAACGGTGGAAAAAGTAGACGGAAGCAGCAAAAAAAGTGACGCACAGTGAGAAGAGTAAATGAAGAGTGAGCTACTGAACGAACCCTATGGCCTGCTTCAGTAAGTGAAGGTGAACTCACAACTATTGCGTTTTTCTTATTCGACCACTCGTAACCTTCCTGACCAAACATTGCTACCAACTTACTGTTACGGCCATATTATTGCCATGGATTTGACAATTGCCATTATTTCGACAATTGTCGTTGTTATTGTTACGTCAATTGACAACAAATCGCCTCATTTTCAAAAAAAAAAAACTAACGCTTTTTAGAAAAATTATAGGAAAAGTATCATGTCCGACACGTTGAAAAAGCATAATTTTTTCAAATTTTTTTCCCGAATAATCGTCGAGGTCGGCCCGATCTTGACAGCCGATAATTACCCATGCTTTTGAGATCCTTGGCAAATCTTGGCTGCCAGTTTTGGGCCATTACTGGATGCCGAGTCCTGGCATTGGCGTTATCAGCTCAAGCCTCGGTCAATGATAGCCGAAGACTGGCAGCCAATTATATGCCAAATCTAAAACCATTGGTTGCCAGTATTGGACCATTCTTGCACCAATAATCAAAATTGGCAATTTATCACTGTGTGCTTGTTTGAATTAATGACTATTGTGGATTTATTCGTGGTTTGAGGTCTCTTGCGAATTAACATGGCAGGACATCATACCCTTATGGGTTGCGGCTATCGGACGCCATAACTTGGTCATATACCTGTAGGGCTAACCACCGTCACCCACAATATTACAGAATTACTAGACTATAGTGTGCTATACGTGTATGTGTATGTATGGTTCATTCTACACAAGAGACATTTTCGACGTCCCGGTCATTCTTTGCGACGCTATTCATTTTCAGCTGTTTAAAATTTGCGAAGCGGTAATTTTGCCCGTAAGTAATGAAAAAAAAATAAGTTGAATGTATGTGGAAGCTTCAAAAGGGTCATCTCCGAAACCTTTTTGCCATGTCTCTAACATGATTTTTATTATTTTTATTTTTCATCTACACTCATCTCGCGTTACTGTGCCGCCCGTTCTTGTGCCGGCTTCACGGTTTTTTACGCTTGACTCCTTCTGCCTCCCCCACTCGGCGTCCCTTGACGCAATATACTGAAAGCCTTCGCTCGGGCAGTCAGTGCCGTATGTGCGCCTAAAATATCATTTTTCTTGCTAATTAATTTTGCGCAAATTAGGTCCTCACTCTCAAAAGTCGTATAAACTCCGCTTAGTTCATATTCAGAAATGGAATTCTGCTTGGGTGGGGTGATTGCTAGAGAGATTGATCTGTGCCCGTATCGGAGCGGTGTTGTGGGACGAATGTGTCGTTTGAATGAACGAGACGCGACTTCTAGATTGATCACACGTATCCATTTAATATTAAAATGATGCAATCTAGTGAATCAAAAAATCTATTTGCCCAACTCAACGATCTTAGCAGCCGAGTTGTTTTTTTTTGCAAACAGACGAAAAAGGGTCATCCACAAATTACGCAAGGAGATTTTATGAAATTCTTAACGCCCCCTCCCCTCCATATAAGATATCGTGAAATTTTCTTTGAGCCCCCCCCCCCCCTCCTCATGATATTACTAAGATTTTATAAGCCTAGGGAATGAATACACATATAAATTATATTGATCAGATAAACGTGTAACTTCAATTAAATTAGTTTCAGAAGAGAAAAGTTCCAGTTTTCAAACATAATATTTTCAAAGCATAACAAATTAAATTCAATGTTTATTTGAACTATTGTTTTTTAGTCTATAAATTGTCAAAATTCCTATTTATTGAATGTAGGCTTCACATTGTTTACCCTACACCCCTTTTTACCTTTTTCTCGCTTTTAATTCATGTAAATGCGAACTAAATTAACAGAAGCCAATAAGAAAATTAAACCTTTTTTTTTTAAAGTTAATTCTTTTTGGTTGAAATGTCTACTATTATAATTTTGGTTGAGACTTTATATTTTATGGTTGAAAATTTTATTATTCAGTTGAAAATTGAATCATTTTGTTGAAAACTAATCTTTTCAGTTTAAAAATTCATCTCTTCTGGTAGGAATTTAATTATTTTTTGTTGAAATTCATCCTTTATGGCTAAAAATGCAACTTTTCCGTCAAAAAGTAATCAGTTTCGGTTGAGGATTTAACTATTTTGTCAAAAATTCGCCCTTTTTGATTAAATATAACTGTCATTAATTCAAACTTAAAGTCGTTTTCAGTTGAGATATCAACTATTACATTTTTTGTTGAGAATTCTTCTTTCATTGTTGAAAATTCAACTGCTTGGTTAAAAGTAGAAATACTTTATTGAAAATACATTTTTTCGGTTGAAGATCCATCATTCAAGTTGAAAATTCGTCTTTTTGCATAAAAATCTAACAATTTTGTTGAAAATTCATTTTTTTGGTTGAAAATTTGTTTCTTGAATTGAAAATTCAACTATTCCTTTTATGGTTGAAAATTAATTTTTTAAATTGAAGATTCAACTATTTGTTTGAAAATTTATGTATTTCATAGATGATTCGTCTTTTTGGTAGAAAATTAATCAGTTTTGGTTGAGGATTAAACTATTTTGTTGAAAACACGTCCTTTTTGGTTGAATTTAACTGTTTTTAATCTAAAATTAAAACTGTTTTTAGTTAAGATATCAACTATTTCATTTTTCTTTGAGAATTTTTTTTTGGTTGAAAATTCATTGCATGGTTGAAAGTGGAAGTACTTTGTTAAAAATACATTTTTTTTGGTATATGAACCATCATTCAAATTAAAAATTCGTTTTTTCTGTTATTAATATAAACATTTTGTTCGAAATTCGTTTTTTTGTTGGAAATTTGTTTTTTTATTTGAAAATTCAAATATTCAATTTTTGGTTGAAAATTAGTTTTTTTAAATTCAAGATTTAACTATTTGGTTGGAAATTTATGTATTTTGTAGAAAATTCGTCTTTCTGGTAGAAAATTAATCTTTTTGGTAAAAAATGCAACTGGTTGGTCGAAAATTCAACTATTTATTTAAAAATTCACGTACTTTGTTGAAAATTTGTCTTTTTTGTAGGAAATTAACTTTTTTGATTGAAAATGCAATTGTTTAGTTGAAATTATTTGGTTTTAGTTGAGGACTTAACTATTCTGTTGGCAATTCGTCTCTCTCGGTTGAATTCAGTTTTTTATGATTTAAAATTAAAATCTTTTTTGGTTGAAATATCAAATATTACATTTTTCTTTGAAGAATCATTTCCTTTGCTTAAAAATTCAAGTACTTAGTTGAAAGGGGAACTATTTTGTTAAAACTTCATTTTTTTGGTTGGAGATTCATTTCTTTTGCTGAAAATTCAACTGTTTTGTTGAAAATTCGTTTTGTTTTCAATGTATCTTTTTTTATTTAAAATTTAACTATTTGGTTTCCAATTTATGTCTTGCCTAATATTCGCCTTTTTGATACAAAATTAATGTTTTTGGTTGAAGATACATACATTTTTTCAAAAATTCTTTTTTTTAGTAGAAAACTAATTTTCGTGGTTGAAAATTATCTTTTACGGTTCCAATTTCATTATGTGGTTTAAAATTTAATTATTTGATTATAAAGTCAACTTTTTTTACTGAAAATTTATTTGCTCCAGATGCAGATTTAGCTATTTTGTTCAAAATTCATCTCTTTTAGTCGAATTCAGCTTTTTATGATTATAAAGTAAAGTCTTTTTCGGTAGAAACATGTATCAAATATTACATGATTCGTTGATAATCAATCTTTTTGGTTAAAAATTGAACTACCTGGTTAAAAATTTGTGTATTTGGTTGACAATTCATCTTTTTTGATAGACAATTGATCTTTTTGATTGAAAGTTCATGCATTGTGTTGAAAATTTGACCTTTTTTGATAAAAAATTATTTTTCTTGGTTGAACATTCATGTTTTCGGGTTGGAAATGGAACTGCTTTGTAAAAAATTCGTCTTTCTGTCTCGAAAATTCAATATTTTGGATGACATTGTTTTTCTTAATTGACTGAAAAATCTTTATTTGCTGAAAATTCAACTATTTTGTTGGAAATTCGTTATTTTTTCAATGTATATTTTTGAACTAAAAATTCACTTATTTTGTTTTAAATTTATGCATTTTGTTGATAATCCGTCTTCTTTAGTAGCAAAAGGAAATTTTTTGGTTCAAAATTTATGCATTGTGTTAAAAATTGGACTTTTTTGGGTAGAAAATTATTTTTCTTGATTCAACATTCATATTTTTAAGTATAAAACATAAATATTTTGTAGAAAATTCGTTATTTCTTGAATGTATCTTTTTGAACTAAAAATTCACTTATTTCGTTTCAAATTCATGCATTTTGTTGATAATCCGTCTTCTTTAGTAGTAAAATGAATTTTTTTGGTTGGAAATTCATGCATTGTGTTAAAAATAGGACTTTTTTGGGTAGAAAATTATTTTTCTTGATTGAACATTGATATTTTTAAGTATAAAACATAAATATTTTGTAGAAAATTCGTCTTTCTGGCTCGAAAATTCAACATTGTGGATGACATTGTTTTTCTTAATTGACTGAAAAATCTTTATTTGCTGAAAATTCAACTATTTTGTTGAAAATTCGTTTTTTTTCAATGTATCTTTTTGAATTGAAAATTCAATTATTTGGTTTCAAATTCATGCAGTTTCTTGAAAATTTGTCTTCTTGGTACAAAATTAATCTTTTTGGTTGAAAATTCATGCATTTTTTTGAACATTTCTCTTTTTTAGTGGAAAATTAATCTTCGTGTTTCAAAATCATCTTTTATGGTGCCAAAGTTAATTATTTGGTTTGAAAATTGATTATTTGACTAAGAAAATATCTTTTTGAATTAAAAATTAATTTGCTTCAGTTGCAGATTCAACTAGTTTGTTGAAAATTCATCTCGTTTGGTCGAATTCAGCTTTTTATGATTATAAATTAAAGTCTTTTTTGGTAGAAATAGGAATCAAATATTACATGTTTCGTTAATAATTCAGCTTTTTGGCTGAAAATTCATGTATTTTGTTGATAATCCATCTTTTTTGGTGGAAAATTGATCTTTCTGGTTGAAAATTAATGCATGGTCATAAAAGTTCGACTTTTTTGGGTAGAAAATTATTTTTCTTGATTGAACATTGATATTTTTAAGTATAAAACATAAATATGATGTAGAAAATTCGTCTTTCCGGCTTGAAAATTCAACATTTTGGATGACATTTTCTTCTGAATTGACTGAAAAATCTTTTTTTGCTGAAAATGCAACTATTTTGTTGAAAAATCGTTCTGTTTAATGTACCTTTTTTTATTGAAAATTCAATTGTTTGGTTTTAAATTTATGAATTTTGTTGAAAATTTGTCTTTTTGGTCCAAAATCAATCTTTTTGGTATAAAATTAATCTTTTTGATTAAAAAATCATACATTTTTTTAAAAATAGTCATTTTTAGCAGACAATTAATCTTCGTGGTTGGAAGTCATCTTTAATGGTTCCAAGTCTAATTACTTGGTTTAAAATTCAATTGTTTGATAAGAGAAATATCTTTTTTGATTGAAAATTGATTTGTTCAGTTGCAAATTCAACTATTTTGTTGAAAACTCATCTCTTTTGGTCGAATTCAGCTTTTTATGATTGAAAATGAAAGACCTTTTCGGTAGAAATAAGTATCAAATATTACCTTTTTCGTTGACAATTAATCTTTTTCAGTTGAAAATTCATCTTTCTGTTTGAAAATTTATGCATTGTGTCGAAAATTCGACTTTTTTTGGTAGAAAATTATTTTTCTTGGTTGAACATTTATATTTTCGGGTAAAAGATAGAATTGTTTTGTAGAAAATTTGTCTTTCCGGCTTGAAAATTCAACATTTTGGATGACATTGTGTTTCTTAATTGACTGACAAATCTTTTCTTGAAAATTCATCTATTTGGATGAAAATTCATCTATTTTGTATAAAATTCAATACTTTTCCTTGAAGTCTCAGGGATTTATATCGTTTCAATTTAAATTTTTGAACACTATGCAAAAACTTATAGCGCAATATATAACGCATTTTCTTTGAGAGAAAAATTTCCCTTTTGCTGTAACAGATCGAATTTCTGCTGGACTTTTTTCTAAGTTGCAATATTTTTGAATTATTTTTTCTAGCAACAACTTGAATTTGTCGTTTTCGATCAGTTTTCTTGTTTTTTTCTTAATGTAAATTTATGGTTGATTTAAGTCTTTTTTTGGAAATCTGTTCTTAATAGTCTAAAAAATGCGTCTAACAAATTTCAAGTTACACAAGCATATCTAAGGCTTGCAAGGAGCCTCCAAATATTGCGTTGTCATGCAAGTTTAGATATCCCTAAAATTTTTGTACAATATTTTTGAAACATAAAAATTCGATAAATGCAACATTTAATGATAAGTGAACAAGCATACAAAATGTGAAATAAATTGACTTATAATTTCCTGACCAAAATCAAAAAGTAAAAATAGGATACTTTTTACATGTTGGAGTCCTTAAGACATGAAAGTTACTAAAAAAGAAGAAAAAAGTTTTTTCTTTTGAAAATAATAAATACGTGTACATTTATTTGTCTGAAAGAATGATCTGGTGAACCAGCACATTAAAATTTGTGAAATTTAATTTTTTGGGCTACCTTATCATATATATTACTCTCATCTCGCGTTACTGTGCCGACCGTTTTTGTACCGGCTTTACGGTTGTTCACGCTTGACTACTTCTATCTCACCCACCCCTAAATGTTCCTTGACGTCCCGTACTGAAGCTCTTCGCTCGTGCAGTCAGTGCCGTATCAAAAGTTGTTTACATCACGACTCTCCAGGCATATACTTTTGCACGTGTGCCGGGCTCGGAGAGTATGTATGCGGTCCTGAATGTTGACTCACGCGTCACTTCAAACCCAGTTGGAATTAGATCTAAATATCTCCCGTCACTGTGCCGACCAGACCCGAGGCCGGCACAGTAACGAGAGATGAGTGTATTTGAAAAATGTGATCCTGTAATGTTCTGAAAACTTTGATTAATTTGATCCTAATTTCATCAGACAATAGAAACATGAATAATTGAAGTGAAATTAAACTACTTATGGACCTTTTGCTGTCAGAATATTCAAAGAAAATGATAGTTCTCTCTAACGAGGTCACCATCTGTGTTTAGTAACGTTTTACTCTCGTTTCTGCGCAACATGATACAGAAAGAAAAAGCTGCAAAGATCGGAAAACATCGTTTTTTGGATTAGAAAAGCTCGTTTTTTCCAATCACTCTGGAAGGGTAGAGCGTAGAGTGTTTTGCTTGGGTGTGCAGGAAGTAAGAAACGTGCATACAAGGGTACTCAGTTCCGAGTGCAGGATGTGCTCTTTCTCATTCCAACTTCATTTCTCTCGATCGTTATCCAAGAACGAAAGAGTCACGGAATAAAGCTTGGGAAGGAAGATGCTCACAATTACAGCTTGGATTCTCTCGAAATAAGGTCACCCATCGCAACGTCCTGCGACCTAACCGGTGTGTTTCACATCGTAAAATGAGGGGCAGCACAGTGGGCTGACAAGGGGAAGGCCTCCTCTGCGACATTGAATTTTTGATAAGACTATCATCAATCGATAGTACATCAAGAATATTTAGACATTTGTCCCGGCTTCTTTGTAAGTGGGCCCTTGTTTAAGAATTATGAGCGTTTGAAAATCACGGTCGCCAGGGCTGCCAAATGTTCGACCAAGTCGCGCGCGGCTGCTTCCACCAAGCGCCGCCGGTGCAGCGGTTAAGAGCCTGCCTAACGACCACGCTGCCGCTGGTTCAAACCTTCTTGTTGACAGTTTATATATGTTTTTTTTTTGCATTATAAACATGTCAAATAATCATTTTTTGATGCTCCCCCAGAGATTTTTTTTTCGAAAGTAGTTAAATTATTGGGGAATGAATATCATACAGAAATGTTATACACATGCGAAGCAGCGTGTTAAATTTTATAGCGTAAAAGGAGGCATCTGCGGTTAAATTCGGCAAAAATTAGTGTGCCTATTTATTCTGCTTTTTCTGAATCTGGCTTCAGACCCACTGACACGATTCATGAAAGAGAGGAGAGAGTCGGGCCAGCTGCACTTGTCGTCGATTCTCATGCATGATATTTATTTCCCAATAATTTAACTGTTTAAAAAAAAAAGTTTTAAGCGCCGAGGAGCATAAAAAGTGATTATTTTACATGTTTACAATGCGAAAAAAATGTCGACAAAAGGATTTGAACCAGCGGCAGGGTGGTCGCTAAGCAGGCTCTTTACCGCTGCACCGCCGGTGCTTGGTGAAAGCAGCCGCGGCTATCGATTGATGATAGTCTCGTCAAAAAGTCAATGTCGCAGAAGAGGCCTTCCCCTTGTGAGATATACCGAAAAGTGGCCAAAAACCAACTTCAATGTTTTTGATGAAAGACTTATTTTTCATAAATTAGATGAGTTGAAGAAACTTTTTTTGAGTTTCATGATGTTTTGTCAAGTGCCTATTACACTAGAACGCTATGAATTAGAGAAATGTATTTTTCTTTAATTTCAGTTTTTTAAGACATCGGTTCAACAAAATTGTTCACAAGATTATGAATTCAAATGTTAGAATCCTTTTTTTTCTCATTCGAGTGGTCATAAATTAATGCGATGTAAATAAGAAATACAAATATTAGCTTAATTTTGAACCCTCTCACTTTATACTCATGCATTTCAGAAATTTACAATACAGACATTTTTTTAATAAAAAATTCCCCGAGGTTCCACCTCGTATCTGAAGTTTCATGGTTCTAGAAGGTTCATTGTTTTTATGAGTGAAGTTTTTGTTCAAATTTGAAATATAACACCACCGTAGGTTAAAAAGTTGTTCATTATAACAGAACACATTTATTGATCTTTTTATAGTCTCTCTGATTTACGTTTAGATATAGAAATATAAGATTGAAGAATATTGAAAGTGTCCGTTTTTTGTTTTGTTAGAGAAATACCTCCCTCTATGAGGAAGCAAACTTATTTGATATCTATGAGGAAGCCGTATCTCCCATAAAAAATAACATTTAAAAACATCTTATCTTCGCGCATCCGCGATAAAGCTCAATATAACTAATAATAGCGAATTTTTTGTTATTTTATTACCAAAATCAATTGTTTAGTAGATGAAAAGTGTTCTTAAAATTAGTATTTACAACTATAATCATCCTCCAAAAACTATAAATCAATAAATAATCCGTATGCATTGTAAATTGTCACTAAACTTGGAAAGGGAGAAAAATCATGTTTCTACTTGTTTAAATCATCCTCGGTTGAAAATATTTTTTTGTTGAAAACTGTACTTAACAAAATAAAAATTCAACTGTGCTCTAAAAACTCCATCTGCTTGACTTGAAAATTCAAATAATGAATTAAAAATGCAAATTTTTTTGGTTCAAAACTAATCTTTGTAGGTTCAAAATTCAAGTATTTAGTTATAAGTTCAACTATTTCTTTGGAAACTGTTCTTTTTTTGACAATTCATATTTTCGGGCAGAAGAGTAATTTTTTTCTTCGGAAAATAATTTTTTGCAGTTAAAAACAAATTTCTTGTTGTAAATTGAAACTTTTAAGGTTGAAAACTAAGCTCTCTTTGAAAAAATTGGTTTGCTTCAGCTTGAGAACCGAACTCTCTTGTTGAAAATTCGTCTTTTTGTTTTGAAGGTTCATGTTTTATGGTAGCAGTATCATTTTTTTTTTATCAAAAATTCAAATTTCTTGGTTCGAAATATATTTTTTTTTAATATTCAATTTTTCAGGATGAAAGATCAACTGTCCTCGAAAAAATTCATCTTTTCGACTTGAAAATTCAACTACTTGATTGGAAATGCAACTCTTTTTGGTTAAAAATTAGGTTTGTTCCGTAAATTCAACTATTTGCTAGAAAATTTATCTCTCTTGGTTTAAAATTATCTTTTTGGTTAAAAATTCTTCTATCTTGGTTAGGAATATTTTTTTCATAATTCCACTTTTTAGGTTGAAAATTCAACTTTTTTTCAGGAAATACATCTTCTTGACTCAAAAATTCAACTATTTTGTTGAAAATGAAACTTTTTTAGTTGAAGTTTTGTCTTTTTCGTTTGACAATTCAACTATTTTGTTAAAAATTCATCTTTGTAGGCTCAAAGTTCAACTGTTTTGTTGTAAATTCAACTGCCTGGTTGAACATTTTTTTTTAGACATTCATTTCTTTGGGTAGAAAAGTAATATTTTTCGTAAAAAAATAATTTTTTCGCGTTGGAAATAACTATATTGTTAAAAATTTAAACTTCTGAGTTTAAAAACTCAACTCTCTTCTCGAAAAACTCGTCTTCTTAGCTTTAAAATTCAACTATTTGGTTGTAAATATGATTGTTTCATTGAAATTTTTTTCTGAAAATTTTGAAGCTTAAAATTCTGTAGGCGGAAAAATCACCTTTTTTGGTCAAAAAATCATCTTTCTTGGTTGGAAGCAACTCTTTTTTTGAAAATTCAACTATTTAGTGAAAAATGCAACTGTTTTTGGTTGAAGATTAATCTTTTTGCTTGAAACTTCTACTATTTGGCAGTATATTTAACTGTTTGATGGAAAATTCTCCTTTGTAGGTAGGAAATTCAACTATTAGGTTAAAAGTTTCTCTTTTATGGTGGAAAAGTAATCTTTATTGTCCAAAAATTCATCTTTCTTTGTCGAAAATGACTTTTTTTCAAATTTAACTCTCCAGTTTGAGAATTCAATCGCCTATAAAAAATTCGTCTTCTTGGCTTGAAAATTTAACTATTTGGTTGTAAATACAACTGTTCGATTGCATTTTTTTCTAAAAGTTCAAAAATATAAATTCTGTATGTTCCAAATTCAACTATTTGTTCAAAAATTCATCCTTGGTGGTCAAAAATTAATCTTCTTTTAAAAATTCATATTTCTTGATTGAGAATTCAGCTTTTTAGCTCGAAAATGTAATTATCATTTTGAAAAATCGTGTACTTGTCTTGGAAATTTAACTATTCAATTGAATTTTCTTTAATTTACTTTTTCGGGCAGAAAAACACCTTTTTTGGTTAAAAAATCATCTTTCTGGGTTGAAAATAATTTCTTTGTTGAAAATTATCATTTTTAGGTTTGAGAACTCAACTCTCTTCTAATAAATTCATTTTTTTGGCTTGAAAATTCAACTATTTAGTTGTGAATGCAACTGTTTGGTTAGAAATTCACCTTTTTTTATGAAAATGATCTTTTTTATTGAAAATTCATCTTTTTGGGTTCAAAAATCAACTGTTTTCTAAAATATAATTCATTCATAAGAGTGATATCTACTATTTAAACATGGTTTCATATAATTGATTCGAATTTAATAACAATTCATGACGAATAAAAATTTTTTTATTGATGTGTAATTCTCGAAAGATAATTAACTTGTAGCTTTGAGAACCGTTACCATCAATAAAAAAATGGTCACCAATAAGAAAAGTACCATTTAATTAAGAAAATATGTAATTTTTCTCCTTTTTCAGCTTTAATAACAATTCACAAAGTATCTGGATTTTTTATTGTTGCATAGCTTTCGGATGATAATTATTAGTCCGGGGGCTGGGTGTGTTCCCGTATGCATTCAAGAGGCAAAAGATAAAAACCAGTTAATCTTATGTATTTTGACCTGCTGAATCCAATGGTTCCGGTTAATCTTACGAGAAGTGGATGGGTTTTGTTTAAAGCGCAATTGTTTAAACAAATATGAAAAAATAGTTTTTCTCAACGGGACAATTTTTTTTTAGAAAATATGAACAATTCTAAGCATAAAAGTTCTCTTGCAATTTTTTTGTTAATGCATATTTACAAAGTTATAAATTTTCAAAGTTCAAAATTTGACGTTTTTGAAAACTTTGAGTATCAATTATTCTTGACCTATTGAATATTTTTCTTAAATTGAAAAAGAAATTTGTTCTTTGAGAGTTCCTCTATCCATTCATTGAACGCAACATCGGATTGACCAGTCGGAAGCCTAGTTATCGCAATTTACAAGTAGCGCCTTTTGCACGCGCGACAGTGCGTTTGGCGCCTACAGGTATGGCTGGCGAGGTACTCGCGGCCTTACTGAAGTAAGTATGAAGTTTGTCCCGACTCTTTGCAGTCAATCAATTAGTTCTTACTAAATAATTATTTTATTATATATAAACATTGCTTCATTATCAACTAAATATCATACACTGTTCATACATATCAGAATATATAAAATATGAATATTTTTCTGCTCAGTTTTGTTCATCAGACTCATTAAATTTATTCTTACATGTATCGTTTTTTTAACACAAACAAAATGAACAACACTTCATTTTGGCTTCTAAACAACATGATGTTGATCGAGTGCAAGCTGTACACCGACAATTTGGAACAAATTCGCTCAAAGGCGGTAATAATATGCAAACTTTCTTTGGCACCAACAAATTGTCCTGCATATCATATCCATATAACAGAGGATCTAATTTCTCAGCATTTTTGTTCAAACAATTAACTTTCTGATACGTTACGTTAAATGCTCGATTTATATGCAAAGCCATGGAAGCAGACGTTGGTGGCAATTTTTCTAGATCAAAAGTTCTTGCACTCCAGTGATAGTTTTGGTAACGCAACTCATTGAAACTCTTCAATTCAGTGTTTCTCTGATATACTTTTACTAAGTACTCTTCGGCCATCCCTTGACAATTGTTTAGATAATCAATTGACGAGCCTGCAATTTTTAATGAATACATATTTATAAACTATCAAAAGAATAGCTATATTTTTTTATTATTGTCTTACCTCGTCCAAAATCAAGATGTTTTTCTGGTTCGGCTTTAATTGCACTAGGTTTACTTCCTACCGTACTAGTATAATCTGAACCAGTCAAGTGATGAGCAGCAATGATTGTTTGGCATTTATTTGGTCCCATTTTATTTGCTAATTTATGCACAGGTAAATCTCTAGTTGAATCTTGCGTCGCAAATCGGGCATTCCGGGATTACTTTGAAGATGTGATAAGGTAGAGATGCATTCTAGTGACTGTAATGTGCTGAAAACTACTTCAGTGTCAGGCCATTTTGCATTGCAATGTTGCAAAATATACTTGCGTAAAAATACTTGTAGAGATTTTTTACTTGTTTCTGACGAGTAAAACTTTTTACTGTCATTTGGTAGTGGCATATTATGTTTAATTTGAGCAATCATTATTGACTCTCCTTTCGATCGATGCATTCGCTCCGACGCCTTAGGGGAATTTTGGAAATAGTCGTCGAAAACAAAATCGATGCATTTTGCAGTATGCGCAGAAATGTTCGAAGAAATTAATTTACAAAATGCGTCTGCAAAACCGGAAAATGTTTGAAAATTATTCCAAGATAGTTTTCGACATTACAGCATGACATCGACGAAAACACTTAAAGTCGTTTTCTCTCCAATATCGTAATCGCTGTCCAAATCAAGATTATTCATAATTTCTAGAGTCGATGCTATATCACTTTTATTACTAACTTTTGTTATAAGTTCATCCGCGTCAAACAATAAATTCACTGGTGTA
>JAUMHM010035963.1:0-15832 GCA_032362435.1 Melikaiella ostensackeni
CACTTTCGAGCCATGGTTTCACTCGACTCAGGCGCGACTCCCCATATCGAGGTCTAAGATGTTTACACATCAAAAACCTCGAAAGCTCCGTGACTCGTCCACGTGGCTCGAATTAAGAAATTATTCCACTGTGTAAGCACCACGTGCTGCTCGATAAAGTGATCGAAATCATTCAAAGAAAAAAATATATGATTTGGCATCCTACAAAGTAGAAAGGTTATTGAAATTGGATACAATATCTTGTTAAATAATTTTCTGATTTTTCCTCAAAGATTTCTTGTAGCGACCTCGGTGGCAACATAGTGCCACTTGCTTCGAAATCTTTTATAAATATTTCTCGAGATATCATATGATAAACATTAACACTCTTGGTCCACCATGAGTCACGTAGGCCCTAGATTGCGATTGGGACTCCTGAGCCAAGAAACTGGGCTATAAGATCTTATGTGTCTCCCTTCACTCGTCAGTCAGTTCGCGTGAGATCTGGGTTCGATTTATAAACGTATCTTATTACAAACGTTCCCATTCACGCCGTACTGTTGGGTTTTTAAATTTACGTCAAAGTAAAATAAATATAGACGGAAATATTACTCGTCAGTGTACAATTATTTCGACACTGTCCCTACACACGTCGAATACCTTCTGTTTATTTTGGGATTTAAAAATTTAAAGAAAAATCCTGTAGGGCAAATAATCCAGTCAAATAGCATTTGTGCTGTGAATTGCTGTGAATGTGAATTATTCGTTTCGAGTTATTAAATGATTTTTCAAAATAAAAAAATTGTTAGAGTGGCGGGAAGGTGAATTTTTTTAAACGATATTTTTAAAACTAACACTCTTATTGACTTTTCATTTAGTGAATCTACTACACTCTAAATCCCTTGGACCGGAATCCCGGTCCAAGCACTGGTCGAAAAAATTCCGGTCCATTGGACCGGAATTTTTCGTCCAAGCTTGGACCGACCACCGCTTTCCCGGTCCATTGGACCGGAAAGTCAGTCCATTGGACCGGAATCGCCGGTTTGACTATTGTTTGGACCGGAATTCCGGTCCAAGGAATTTAGAGTGTAAGGGATAGTGCTTCCTCCTTCAAAAAAAAGTAATGTTTGTTGGATTTTAAAAAAAACTTCAAATTTTAATAACGAATTGTCATAAACGATTTTTTTCCATATCTACAGTTATTCGAAAAGTGTGTAAAAAATCAAGTACAACCACTTAACAGGATGTGAATTATTTTTGTTCGTATCTTCTACGAGCAAAATCGTAGCTCCAAGAAAACATTATTATTTAAAAATTTTATAACAAATATAACATAATTGAAAATAAAAATACTTTAATTAATAAATATTGAATAAAAGGCTGAAATATCAGTTGCAAAACGGGACCAATAACAATAAAACATCTTTGTTGGCTTCCGAGTGAGGTTAATTTGTTTAACCGCAAGATTTCGAAGCGAGTAGCTGCCGGTCTCTCGTCTGGAGTCCCATGAGTTGAGCAAGTGGCTCGCTCCTTGCTTCGAGAATCTCTCGTCAACAATCAGTAGCTAAAAGAACGAATAAAACTTTCATCAATCACGAGCTAAACCTTGTGTACCTTATTTTTTACGATTTCTGTCATTATTTAGCGCTGTTACAGAATATTGTTTACGAAAATAGTTTAAACAACATTTTCTCAACACTCGCGTTAAAAATGCGAGTTTTGACGCACGTTTTGCGTGACAAAAATGGCAGAATTGTGCCCGATGGCGTGAGTTTGCTTTTGGCGAGGTAAAAACTACTTTTACCCCGGTGATGCAGGAGTCAAAGTGAAGTCAATTCTTTCTATAAGTTGGCAGGACTATTACGTATTGCTGCAACTTTACGTTTGTTAATGTTGTATCACTTACTTTAAGTGCATTCACGGTTTTCCCAAAAGTTGAAAATTGTGTGTGTTTGCATAATGTTATTTCGTCAAGCGGTCACAAATACACTTTTGACACGCTTCACGGGCTTTTCAAAACTCGCATCTTCAAAATACGAGTTTTGCAGAAAGTATCGTGTGCAATCGTGCACTATGGGGCAAAAGCGAGTGTTTGCCCTTAGCGCACAATATACTATTTTCACAACGAAACTATTGCAGATAGAAAACTGTTGTCGAGTCGGGCTTGCAGGTTGGCTTTTGAACCCGCCAACACGGACTGAACCTTAAAATTAAAAAAAAGTGGAACCTGCATGTTTCGAAGACTTTCAACCTTCTAATAAGATTAGAAGGGCTTCTGGTTCTTTTAATTTCACATTTACAAAGCGATTCAGGTCTTTAAGTCAAACGCGAATTCATGGGTTCAATTTGGGTTTTGCCCCGCACAAAATTCTAACCACTAAAAAAACCCTAAACTTTGACATAGGGCATACACTGATTGGGCTTGGTCCGAGAAAAGCAAAAACTGCTGATACACATTATTCTAAGTTGAATGTCAAATTCTTTTACGCGGTGTTTTTCGCGTATCATGTGTGATTTCTAGAAAAGTGTTTGATGTTTTCAGACAGCCAAAACATATTCCAAACTGATGCAATACTTTTTCTTGCACTTTATCAGTACTTTTGGTTGCAGGGTAGTTTTCCAGTATTAAGGGATGGTTTTATAAAATTGATTTTGGGAATGCTGGAAAGCTGAAAAAAGCCCTTAATTCTGATGTACTCACTTTTATGTTTAGACTTTAGAGCATGTTCATTCTTTCGGGTAGTTTTTGACAAATTGCGCCTGGGGCCATACAAGAGCCCTGAATGAGCCCTCAATTTCTGTGAAAGAAAAAAGTTGATGCAACCAATATTTCTACCATGGTACGCTAGCTTCACGTAAAGCTGGCAGTACCATGCATTCGTTTTGAAAAATGCAGAGCAAAAAATTAGGCTTTTGGGTACTAAATAAGCCCTACAGGAGCCTTTAAATTTAGAATGGGGCATATATTGTTTGGGCATGGTGGTACTTCCATGTTTGCCCACCTACTTCTTTCTATGATCTGTCTCAAGCTAAGTATCTGGTCCATACATGATCTCCCTGGCATAAATCCAGATTGGTCTTCCCAGATCCTTTCCTTAGTTCTTCCCATGACCTTGCCAATAAGTATTTTGCCCACAGTACTTAGTAGGCTAATCATCCATTCTCTTGTAGGAAGGGAACGAAAACCGCCTTTTTCCAATCATTTGGAACTTCACCGTTCTCAGCACACATAGTCATAAATTCGCTCAGCCATGCAAACAAATATCCCCCACAGCTCTTGAGCATTTCAGCGGTGATACCGTTCACACCAGCTGCCTTACCATTCTTTAGTTTCTTAATTACGGATATAACGTCGCGGATGTCGATTCTTCTTTCGCCACCTACAACGGAATTGTCCAATGTATCCTCTTCTGTGTCACAGTTGTTATGTTCCATAGCTTGAACTCTATACATTTTCTTCAAAAAATCAGTCATACAGTCTTTCGCTTTGTCCATATCCCATACCATTTCACCATCAGCATTCTCAGTTCCGACTAACTCAGTGCTGATACCTCCTGTCCTAATCTTCTTAACCCATTTCTCAAATCATTTCTTACTTCCCTGAAAGTCATTTTACATTTTTTTATCTTCTTCCGCTTTGATATTATCCTTGCCTTCTTTGACTAATATCTTTGCTTTTCTGTTTTCACCCTCATAATCATTTTCTAGTCTAGTCCTCTCATGAAAGCTAAGATATTTAATATTCAGCTTTCTCGAGTACGTTTTGCTTTTTCTCGTTAACAGCCAGGCAGATTTCATCATTTCACCAAGCATGTCCAGTCTTTCTTCCTACAGCAGTAGTACCGCACAGTACAGATGCACTCTTGAAGTTGCTATTCCGTAGTATTATCCATGCACCCTCTACATGTATATTGCATAATTCTACCTGCCAGTCTTTTCTATGATGACCTAAATATTTATTTAGCTTTTCACGATATACTTTTTGTACTGCTGGTTTCTGCAAATTCTCTATTTTAACTCGTATCTGCTTTGAATTATTATTAATTCTTCTTCTCCTCCATCCTTGACCTAGGTTGGCGGTGGAAAAAACAAATGCCTTTTGTAATGTTGAATCAAAAGAAATATATATATATATTTATGTTGAAATGCATAGAAATTATTGAGAGTTGACATGTACAAATAGAATCAATATGAGAAATGCTTCAAGTCCGACTGCAAATCTTTACCGTTCAGAATCTCCGTATTTACTGAACTCTGGGTCAGCACGGCCTGATCAAAACGACACGTACGACACGAAATTGGAAAAAGGGGGAACGTGATAGGCGGACAGCGAGGGGTCAAGATTGGGGTGGGATAGGGGCGGAGGAAACAAGAATGAAGAAGAGATAAGGTGAGGGTAACGTGACCATGAGGAACAGGGAAATGAAGGAAAAAGGGGAAATACGGGGTGAAGGGGTATAAGGAAAGTTAAACAAAGAGAATATGATAAGAGAAAGAAGGGAAGTAATAAGAGTTAATAAGCGGGGAGTGGGGCGGAGAGTCAGAGGGATATTGTCGTAGCATATAAATCGCAAGGAAGTTTGTTAAGAAGGAGGGAAAAGGTTTCGGAGAAATGGGTTAATTGGAGAGAAATGGGATAGGGCACATATGGGAGGACAGATGTAGCATTTTGGGAGGGAAATAAGATGCAAGTAGGAAGAGGGGGGAAAGGAAGAGAATGAAGTAATAAGATGACTCCGCTAATCTTAAGAAGTTACGGCAAGGGAGGTGGGAATGGGCATATCAGGATGGGAAAAGGGATAAGGGATTGCGTAAGGGGATATGCGGGATTAACAAGAAAGTGATAGAAGAATGAAGTAAGGGCAAAATGGGTTTGGGAGAAAAAGGTTCAGTGAAGGGTGGAATGGGAGAGAAATGAGTTAGGGCACATATGTAAGGGACGAGTGGAACATATGAGAAGGGTGAGGGGGGTGTGAAAGGTGTTAGGTGTTAGATATTAGGTATTCGTTGTTAGGTGTTAGGTGTCAAATGTTATTAGGCGTTATCTACTTACTTACAGTCATTTTTCGGTGTACACAAATTTCATAAATCTGTTTTTACAATAGACGGTGCATGGGCTCCTCTTATATGCAAAAACTGAGAGCCAATTAAAATTGCGGATTCACTACGTCTTTGGACCGATTCCAATTTTCCAATCGGTTCTTTGTTTTTGGGTTGTTGAACAATAACATTTCACATTAAATACTATAAATTAATATAGTAAAAAAAACACAAATTTCCAGAAAGTATTATATTTTCTACAACAACCACCTCGAAAGTTGGATATATTTTTTGCATCGGTAAAATGGACACACATGCGCTCTTTACAAATAAGGAACTTTGCGCACCGGCAGAGTTTCGCAAAAAGTATTTCAATTATTTATCAGCGTCCAAGATTTATCTCATGGGGTTGCCAAACGAAAAAAAAGTAGGTTCATACAAAAAACTTTCAACTGATATTCTTTGAAATACGATGCATGATAAATCAACTAGGTACAAATATTTTCCGTCAGAACCCTATATTGATTGAAGAAAACAATACAATAGACATACGTCCAACTCCATTTAACTCTAAACAGATGGTATATGTATACTATATCTTTCATTTTACACAAAATACCAAGATATTTCTTTAAATCAAATAAGCTTTTCATCGACAAAGTACCATTTTTATGTCCACCGCGGCATTTCCCAAATCTCAAAACTTGTCCGCAGGCATTACTATGACCACAACCGCTTTATCCAACTCTCAAAACGAATGTCTATGTATTTTTATGACAACAGGAGCCCTTTCGGCTCTCTAAGCTTGTCCCTAAGCGTGTGTGTATGTGTGTGTGTGGTTTAGAATCGCAACAGATAAGAATAAATATTTACAGTTGATTTAAAACCAATCTATTCAGATTGTTCTATTTTTCAAAATATAAAAAGGTGATGATCCAAAACAATAATTAATTCATAATACCTCATTAATCATTAATACCTCAGTTAAAAGAAATCTTAATAGTATTCATAGGCAACGCTGCAGATTGGAACAAATCATCGCTTGATATCTCTCTTTTAAATTTTCTTGTAGATCCAAATGAAATCTACTTTCTTACGAAAAATTTGTTGTCTATTAAAAAGAACATGCGAAAATTCACAAATCGAAAGTAGACTTTCAGACTACCCGCTATTTCGGCTCGTTAGAGACAAATGTACAATAAATGTACGAACAAAAAGAAAAAAGAGGGAGGAAAAAGAAAAGGTCAACCAAAACCGACCTCACACTCTTTTCTACATCTTTTTTATACTACTGGAGACCAACATGTTTCGAAGTCAATAATTTAGACTTCCTCATCAAGGGTAATTTATAGGAAAACAACAGGTACAAAAAGTAATTGTTATTTTGGTACATATTTCATTCCTTGATTGAAATTGATTTTCACATAGGTAAACAATTCTGAATAAGAACCAAAGTCAATTATTGCATTCATTAATTGAAAATTGATTTGCACATAGGCAAAATTCTGACCAAAACTACAGTCACTGTCTCCAGTTAATGATTCTCTTCCAAATTCTGCTGTATCTCGCAAGATTTCTTTTTAAATTAATAGCTTTGTTACCTTCCTTCTCTATAAATAGCATTTCGATGAAATTTCCCTTTTTCTGATTTGTCTCATGATCCAAAATTTTAACATCATTCCGATTAAAGTCATGATAATGTGTGAGTCTATGTTTTGTAAGGACCAAATAATATCTTGCACTTCTATGAAAATCATTTTTTTGTTCCTTTTTCTTGTTCTAAGTGACCTCCTTGTTTGCCCTACGTAAACAACATCATATTGTCTATTTCAAATTTGTAAATCACACATTGTTTATCAAGTATCTCATACTTATCTTTACCCAATTTTACAATCAGTTTACTTTTAAGTGGAACTCTATATATCGTATATAAGCCCAATTTTCCTAACATTGATTTTTTTCAATTTTATATTTTTCTCCAAAATCGTTTTAGATGCGAAATTTCTTGCCATTTGATTATATTGAGATAAAAAAATTAATATGTAGATTTTAATGAAATACATCGTTTTTCAAAAAAAAGTTTGAGATTCATTCATTAAATATTGTGAGAATGGCAAAAAATGAATTCAAAAAATTCGAAACTTAGAGAATTTTTATCCCAGCATTGACAGTAATACCAAACTTTAAAACCCGAATTTTTGCAAAGACGGAGTGGTATTTAGTTGATGTAATTCAATAGAATATGTATAGATATCTCCATACAAAAATTTTCATCTTTAAGCATTTTTGAAGTTTTTAATTTTTCGTTGGTAAGTAATTTTTTTTCAAATTAGGAATATAGCAACATAATATGTAGCAAATTTGTTTATTTTGAAAACATGAATCGATTGATATATTTAGAAGCACTCTATGACCAAATGAAGTTACGATATGTACATATTTTTAAATTTTTTTACCGTTTGTAAGAGAAAAACTTTCTTAATTTTGGGAATATACCAATATTGTAATTACTAAATTTATTATTTATGCTGAGACAAATCGAATGATGCATTTAACAGGCCTGAATGACAATATAAAATTATGATGCCTACAGGTTTGTCAATTTGTTCAACGTTTAAAAGATAACAAATTATCAATTTGTGAAATGCACCAATATTTAAAGTTTTAATTCATTCGTGTTGATGAAATGAATCTATTGAACTATATAAAAACCTTCTATGACATGTAAAAATAAAAAAATAAACAATAAATAACAATAAACAATTTTATCAAGATCATAAAAAATATATCAGCCCGATTCTTGTCAGAGAATTGTTTCTTTATAACGAAACAATCTTCTATGAGGAAGCACAGTATTCATGAAATGATCACAATAAAATTAATTATACACCATATAATGATCGCGCCCACCAAACTACTTTGCAGCGGTTTTTACAATTTTCAGAGATCACAGTGGTTCAGCAGTTCAATTATAGAGAAAATAAATAGGGAAATTTTGCTTAGAAAAAAGGAGATTTTTTTCTAATTTCATAAGGTACCATAAATTTTATTTGAGAAATAAATAAAATTTTATTCATAAATTAAATGTTATAAGGAAAAAAAGTATCTCAATTAAGTCAATTTTTCATTTTTCACAATCAGTTAATCATATAATTATTTACGAACTATATTTTTTATGAAAAAGAAAATAATAAAAACACACTACCGCCACCTAATATGTGAACACCCATTTTTCAGTATTTAAAATGTATTAATTTTGTATTGTTAATAAGCATAATTGCTTTGTAGACTTTGTAGACTGGTTGTAACTGTTTTGTACAAAATTCGTCTTTCTGGCTTGAAACTTCAACAATTCAGTTAAAATTTGTTTACTTTCTTGACTGAAAAACCCTCCTTGGTTGACATCTCAAATCTTTTCTTGAAAATTTATCTTTTTGGTTTAAAAATTCATCTCGTTTGTTAGAATTTTTTTTTGTAAAAAGTACAACTGTTTGGTTTAAAATTAATCTGTTTTGCTTAAGGATTCAACTATTTTGTTGAAAATATGGCTTTTTTGGTCGAATTCAACTGTTTTTCATGTCAAATTATTTTGTTGAAAATTTATCTTTTTGGTTTAAAAATTCATCTCTTCTGGTAGAAATTTATTTATTTTTTTTTTGTAAAAAATTATCCTCTTTGTTGAAAATTCAACTGTTTTGTGGAAAATTCGTCTTTTTAGGTAGAAAATTCAACTATTTAGCTGAAATCTACCATTTATGTTGAAATTTCATATTTTTGGGTTGAAAATTCAACTGCTTTGTAGAAAATTGAATAATTTTGTTGACATTTTTTTTCTTTCTTGACTCGAAATTCTTTCTAGGGCAAATTTTTTTTTCTTTTCAACTTTGGTTGAAAATTCGTCTATTTGGTTTGGTAATTCATTTCTTCTGGAAGAAATTTCATTTTTTGTAATAAATATAATTGTTTACTTAAAAATTAATCTGTTTTGGTTGAGTATTCAACTATTTTATTGGAAATTCGTCTGTTTGGGTTACAAATTCAACTATTTGATTGAAAACTAACATTTTTGTTGAAAATTCATATTTTTGGGTTGAAAATTTAATTGTTTTGTAGGTAATTGAACAATTTTTTTGAAATTTTTTTCTTGGTTGACACAAAAATCTTTCTTGATTTAAGATTCAACTTGTTTGTTGAAAATTCCTGATGAAGACATTTTGAAATGTTTTAAGAATCTAATGCAAAAATAGATCAAAATGTAGGGTTTCTAAAAATTTTAAATACGCAAAATAATAAACATTTTTCTATGTTCTTGTGCTAATTCAAAATGTAAATTTCTGTACAATAGCAGTAACTTTTCAGAATAATTGTGAAACAATCTTCTTGCATGGTGCAAGCAGTTCAAGTTGGAAAAACAAGCATGGACAAATCTTAATATTATTTTCTGCTGAGAAACAAATTTTTTCAAATATATGAAATAAGTAATCACGAACTTTCTATAAAAATTCTTTAAAATATACATTCATTTGATTTTCATTATCATTTTCCTACAAATGAGATGACTTCAAATTTTCCAACATTTTTTATTTTAACTTCAACTTCTTACAATTATGTTGGTAAGTTTCTGCGATTCTTTATAAATTAACTTTAGAATTAGCCCAAGGACATTGGAAAATGTTTATAATTTCAGATTTTATTTGAAATGTAGGAAAACATTAAACATTACAATTTGCACTATTATGGCAATAGCTTCTCAAATGGGTGTATCTACATACTAAGTGGAAGTCATAATTGTTTATTTAAATATAGCTATTTGCATACCTGTGTATCCCCTTCCACTTTAGACAAAAGTCGTAATTTTCATTCAATTTTAATTAACAAGAGCTAACTTAATTTCTTAAAATATTCTTTACAATATTATATTCGTTACGTTTTCATGGAAATTATTTTATTTAGGTAAATATTATGCGTACAATCATACTTAGTTAATAGTTATTCATTTTACGAATTAAACAATTTCTTAAATGATATTCAGTAAAAATGTAGCGAATAGAACACCCAGCACCCAGGACAGACTGCAAAATAAATATACTTTTTTAAGCGGACATTAAAACCACTTCTAGATCCTTGTAGATGCAAATCTGTAGTTGACAAATTACCTACTTTCTTTTAAATTCTATGGAAAATTTAGAGACGCATCGTTAAAAATGTAAGAAAAGTCAGTTTCGATATTTCTTAAAGATTGAAATGAAATCTACCTTCTTATGAAGATTTTTTGGATACTAAAAAAGAAACACCCAAAAAGTTCACAAATCAAAAATAGACTTCAAAAACTACCCACTTTTACGGCTCATTAGAGATAAATGTACAATAAATGTACAACAAAAAGAAAAAAGGAGAAAAAAAAGAGTCAACCATAGCAACCTCACACTTTTTCTTTTCTCCGTCTTTTTTATACTAATAGGGACCAACATGTTTCGAAGTCAATTTAGACTTCCTCATCAGGGGTAATTTATAGGAAAACTACAGTTATAAACAATGAAACCTATATTAATTAAATTTAAATATTACCTGAAAATATGTATGAAGAATTAAATACCAATTGTTGTTTGGTCAATTTTTCTACTTTCTAAGTAATATAAAAAATCTTTAAGGCCGAAATGAAATCCAATTTCTTATGAAAATTTTCTTTTAGTAAAATAGAAAATACCAGAAAATTCTGTATATCTGTGCATAGCAAACTTTTTTAACCCAATTCAAGATAGATTTCTTAAATTTATTGCTGGTGTCATTGAAAGTTTCTTTGTTTCTTTCACTGCTAAATTCAAAGCATACTTTCTTGTTAATACCAAATATCTTTTCAAGAAAAACCCAGGAATCTTGCATTTTATCAATAAATCTTTCTGTAATACATCAAATCTCAGATTTTTACTAATTAAATAAAATTCTTTCATATTTTTCACCGGTCCTCCAATTACATCCATCACTTTCTCGCAATTTTTATCAACAAAAGACCTCAGAGAAAATCTCATATTTTGGGAACTCATTATCGTGTATCTTGGACGTTTATTTACTGCTGACAGAAAGATAGATACAGAGATACTCAGACATATAAACGAGGGTAGAAAAATCATCGGCAGTGTACAAGCTATTACTAGAAGTAAAAATGTAACGAGTAAAGCTAAAATTGCAATATACCTGTATAACTCTGTGATTGCACCCACAGTGTTGTATGGTAGCGAGACCTGGACGTATCAAGAAAATGATAGGAGCAAAGTGAACGCGGTTAGAATGCAGTTCCTGCGGAATATGTGCGGTAAAACGCTAATTGACAGAGTTAGTAATGAGTGGGTTCTCAAAGAATGGGTCGTAGAAGAAACATTAATTGACAAGAGTGAAAGAAATTTGCTGAGATGGTTCGGTCATGTTGAGAGAATGAGTGAAGAACGTTCAACGAATCAAGCATATTTAGGTAAAGTGAGAGGTCGCGTACCCAGAGGTAGACCGAAGAAAGAATGGTTGGAATGTGTGAATGAGACGCTGAAGAAAACGGATATTCGAAGTCGTAGAAATACAAGAACGTGCATGAAGCGATGCATGGATGTAACGGAAGCGAAAGAGGTATGTAAGGATAGGGATGTATGGAGAGCAACTGTTTATAAGAAGAAGAGTGATGCCTGAAACGAAACATTCTGGATACTAATGGGCCCGCGTGAAGAGATTTTCTTAGTGAATTATTATAATTATTCCCGTTATTATAATGGCTTTGCGAAGTTCTTCACCAGGGTTGATTGCTAGAGAGACTGATCAAGCGACTAGTGTCGGAGCAACGTTGTGAGATTGATCTAAAACCTATTCGTTCTTCTCCTAAATTTACCCAAATTTACCATACAAACTCCTTAATCCCCAGTAGTAAAATGAGACCAGAACCGAACGAAATACGCTTACCCCGAAAGGGATTTGGCTTAATGGTATAATAATAATTAAAATATGTAATACCTTTTGGAAACCTTATTTTTTGATAAGTACCAGGTTAAAATTTTAATAAATCGTAACGTTGAAGGAACCTGAAAAAATTATTACAAGATTTATGGAAACAGAATATGAGAAATGAAGGAAATAGATCATAGTGCCAAGATCAAATTTTGTAGGTCAATTTAGAACCAATCTATTCAGATTACTCCATTTTCCAAAATAGAAAAAGGTAATAATCCAAAATAATAACATATTTCTATAAATTGTTGACTTCCTCAAATTTGTGTACTATATTCAAATAGAATAGATATCTTTTGATAAATTGAGTTAATCATTAATACCTCAATTAAAGGAAATCTTAATAGTGTTCATGGGCGACGCTGCAGATCGGATCGAATCTTTACTTAACATCTCTTTTTTTTTAATTTCTTGCAGATCCAAATAAAATCCACTTTCTTACGAAAATTTCTACTTTCCGTATTTTTTTTTGTATTATTTGTCACTATTCTCTGCATAGTTAAAATATGAAAATTTTACTTGTAAATTCGTGTTCCTGAGATTCCGACAATTTTATTTCAGTGTATTACAGTTAAAAAATACGGATTTAAAAATGCCTTTTCAACCTTTATACCTGTGAACCCACGCACAGTGGGACAAAAAAAGCGTCTGTAGACAAATCAATTTTCAAACTAAACTACTCATCCGGTTTGGACTTTTTAAAAAATTAAAGTCTATTTAATTCCGCATCGTTACAATGGAGGAAATTTAACAAAAAAATTCAAAATTTTTTTATTCAATAAACAAAATTAAAAAAAAATTTGACTTTTTCAAGACTGCCATTTAGTCAAAAAATCTTTTATTTGACCGAAAATGATCCACGTCGAGGCAAAAACTTATTAATAATAATGTTCAGCAGTATTAATTCAATAAAACAAAACTTTATATTATTTATATTGTTATAAACAAATTAGTGAACAAAAGATATATCTTCCTCATTTGCCACATTTAAATGCACTCAACCAATATTTTCAGGAGAAAATGGAAATGAAATAACGTTAAATTAAAATTAGACGACGTTAAACATCAATTCCTTAACAACAACAATCGCGTAATATTTAAACAAATGCATTATTGGCCACTTTTGAGTAGATATGTTTCGTTTTTTCAGCAGAATCAATAAGTAGTAGGTTGCCAATGTGTCTTGCTGTTATACTTTACACTTAGACAACAACTGTTTATTGTTTAAACAAATTTAGTTAACAAAATAATTATTTGAGCATTTTTCAAAAAAGAAATTTCGTTTTTTCAACAGAATAAACAACAAACACCTCAGCGATGGCCCTTTGCTTTGAGAATTTGCAGTTCGATAATTGTTATGTATTGTTTAAACAAATTTAATAAGCTAATGCATTGCTTGGCTGTCTTTTAATAAATTAGTTGCGTTCTTTTTAGCAGAATTAACTATTAATATTTCACCAATTGCCTCTTGCTATGATAATTTGCAGTTGGACAATAATGTACATTGTTTAAACAAATTTAATAAACGAAGGTATTTTTTGGCAATTTTTCAATAGATAAGTTTGGTTTTCTAAGCAGAATCCATAACTAGTATGTTGCCAATGTGTCTTGCTGTTCAACTTTACCCTTAGGCATCAATTGTTTATTGTTTTAACAAATTTAGTTAACAAATTTATTATTTGAGCATTTTTCAATATAGAGATTTTGTTTTTTCAGCAGAATCAACTACAAACATCTCACAAATAGTCTATTGCTATGATGATTGACAATTAAACAATAATTGTACATTACTCGCAAACAAATTCAATAAACAAATGCATTACTTGGCTGTTTTTCAATAAATTAGTTTCGTTTTTTTAGCAAAATCAACTATAAATATGTCCCCAATGGCATTTTGCAATGACAATTTGCAGTTAGGCAATAATTGTAAATTGTTTAAGCAAATTTAATAATCAAATATATGGTTTGGCAATTTTTACATAGATAAACTTCGTTTTCTTCAGCAGATCCAAGTGCTAGTATGTTGACATTGTCTTTTGCAATTTCAGTATGTCTGTGTATTTTTTCAATGAATTTATTAAATTATTATTTTATTATTGTATTGTTTCATTTGTACGTTTATTTTTATTTTTTAACTAGCAGTATGTCGTAATTCTTTTGTTTTCGAAACTTTTTTTTTTCCTATCAAACGATTAGAAGACTTGCTTTAACGACATATACCAGCTATAACCAGCATTTGGTGTTCACTATTCTTTTTGGAATCTGTGGTCTTATTTGTTTGACGTTATTCTCCTAAATCACAAACATACTAGTTATTTATTCTGCTAAAAAAAAACGAAGCTTATCTATTGAAGAATTGTCAAACAATACCTTTGTTTATTAAATTTGTTTAAACATTAGACAATATTGTTCAACTGCAATTTATCATAGCAAAAGTCATTTTTTCTTCATTAAAAAAGAATTCCTGTATTCAGCAGGAATTTTTTTCATAACTTTTAATTCGTATTCTTACTTGCTACCTGAAATAATGCACAAAAATAATGTTTATACAACTCTTGCACCCTTTCAGATAGTCCAAAAAAATTATTGAAAGTATTTTTTTGAGTTTTGCGAATAACACCTTTTTCTGCCTGCGTCTAGCCTTCTACCATAATTATGCCACTTCCATAATTTTTTGCAAAAGAACTAGAACTCGGATAGGCTGAACCAATTTATTGTTGCATTCTTTAAATCAAATATTGTAGGAAAATTTTGAAAGTATTAAGCATTAATTAATAAACTATATAGTATCGATTAGTACATGTTTCGAGATAATCGGATGAATTTTTCAATGAGAAAATCTTGACAACTGGAGGAAATATGGCAGTTGCCCCGAAACACCTTTTTTTTATCATCACTTACAGTGAACATGATAACACTGGAAGGGCTCATCTGAATTCAAAAAATCAAAAAGATTTTCTTAGTATATTCCTTTGCGGAGCTGGTGAGCGAAGGGTTTAACAAAATTTCGATTTTAAAAAAAAATTGTGATAATTTTTCCAAAAAGTTCAATTTTTGAGATTCAAAAATTCGGTTTTTCGTCACAAAAAATATAAATTATGGTCCAAATAAAAATCCCTTCGTTCACGAGCTGGCCATTGTAATTAGAAACAAGCACGTAAAAGTTTTAAATCGTTCGGTGAAATGGTTTTCCAAAAATCTTACTCACCGCAACGGCATTTTTAAAAAACACAATTCTGAGATAATCGCGTTCAAAGTTTCAAGTCTATGTTTTACACGGATGAAATCAATTTTTCCGGATTTATGAAATTTTAAGAAAACATTCTCAAGAGGATGTACTTTGACGAAATGCACTAAAAAATTTTTCGATTTTTTCGACCCACACAGGTAGATATAACCCCTTAAGAGCATGTCTAACAGGAGTCACGTGACCAAACTATTGCTCGATTTTCAATCTTTATTTTTGGAACGATTTACTCTTTTTTTAAATAAAATATCGCTTTGAAACTTTGGGAAATACAAAAGGAAACAGTAACTTACGTTTGTATACATCATTTGGGTGGAAATTTGTAAAAAAAATTTCTCGAAGAAATTATTAAAACTGGAGTAAGGTCAGAATTTTTTTTTCAAATAACTTATATCCACACGAAATGAGATATCAAGTTGAAATTTTCCGAAATGACAAAAACGGCACTTAGGATCGTTTTTATGGTCCTAATTATTTGCACTTGAAAAAAAAAAATTTCATGAAAAACTAAATTTGAAGAATTACCGACCGTGCTGTAGAAACCGTGAACAGCATTCCATTCTCGCAACCGAGTTT
>JAUMHM010035984.1:5787-15831 GCA_032362435.1 Melikaiella ostensackeni
CCCCCCCCCCCCCCCCCCCCCCCCCCCCCCCCCCCCCCCCCCCCCCCCCCCCCCCCCCCCCACGAATAGTCTAGAGGCGCCATTTCACTAAAGTCGGCCCTGTATATGAGTTAAAGTATTCCAAGAAACGTCGGCCATCTTGTCTTGACTTGATTATACATGATCCTAAATCAAATCATTATGACCTCAAAAATCGATCACTAATTCCGGCCGATCAAAATGCTCTTGATTTCGGTATCATTTTTATTGCATATCAAAATGATATTGATTCCCGTACCATTTTAAACATTATTTTTTACTGTGTGGTGCTCATTTCATGGGCACTTTGCTTCCTGGTACCGAATGCATTTGCTTCCTCATAAAACTATAGCTAGAAACAATTTGGAATGAATATTAATCATCATTGTTGTTCTTTTTTATCATTCTGAAAAACTAAAAACTTTATTTTTATAAATTTAAAATATTATTTTTGAACATTTTAAATACAAGCTTACAAAAGAAACACAAATCTACAAATAGTCCGCAAATGAGATTTCCAAAGTCAATTCGAAAAAATACTTACGAAATTGCCAAAAATAGCAATTATTGGTCATTTTTCGAGCTAGGAAAGGGATTGGATGTGACAGAACTTGCCCCTTCCCTTTTTCATTTAGAAAAATTCGAGCTGAAAAAATAAACAAAAAGAATTTTCTATTTTTGCATCAACTTGGAATCATGTGGATGAAAAAATTTTTACTGAAAAACAAACTTTTCAACTATTATAAATGACCGTACTTTCTTTACTCTTCAATAAAGTGTATCAACATTATAGGTCAATCGATTCGTCTAGAATCAAGAATTCGTTTTTATTCTTAAATCAACTTTTAATTATATTAATAAAAAAATTTCACTGTGAACGAAATTTTCTTAATATTATGAATAACCATAGCTTCCTCACTCTTCACTAAAATTTGATAAAATTATAGGTCAATCGATTCGTCTCAAGGCAAGGAATCTTTTATATTCTTGCATCAACCACGAATTATGTGAATGAAAAAAGTTTTACTATAAAAAACCCATTTTTAAAATATTATAAAGTGCTAAAAAAGATTGTAATGACTATTTTTAGAAACCCTTTGGCCAGTTTTCGGATATTAGTTGTAAGAATAAGCCCTCCAAATTTCTTTAATTTATCTACAATTGTTGTCAAGTTATCGTGTTCGAAAAAAGTGTGACATCAACCCACACACACACACACATATATATAATATATCCGGAGAATCGCTTAGAACATTGTATTAGACATTTTTTAAATTAAGGAACGTTTAATTAAACAAATTTAAATTTTTTCGAAATTGTTACCAATACAAAGCTTCCTCTATGAGGAAGCAAAAAGTTACATATTTGAACCGAAAAAGTGACCAAAAGTGACAAATCTCTAATCCAAAAAGTGATAAATTCATAAGAATTCAGAGTCAATTCAAAACAATTCGAGTTAATTTCAAGAAAATTCAGGGTGAATTCAAAATAATTCAAATGAATTGAAAAAAAATCTAAAATATTCCATTGATTTCAGTAAAATAAGAGTGAATTTAGAAGAATTCTAGAAAATTCAAGAGATTTTTATGAAATTCATAAGAACTCAAAGTGAGTTTAAAACACTTCAGTGTGAGTTCAATGAAACTAAAAAAGAAATCAAGAGAATCATTTCATTGCGTTGAATTAAGTGAGCTTAGAAGAATTCAGGGAGAATTCGAAAAAATTCTACAGAACTCCAAAGAGTTCAAGAAAATTTGGAATGATTCAGGATAAATTAATAATAATTTAGGGTGCATTCCAAATGAATACAAATAAATTTAGAACAAATTTCGAAGCTCCAATATGCTTCATTTATTTCAGCAAGATTGGAGTGAATTTATAAGAATTCAGGGAAATTCAAAAAAATTAATGGTGAATTCGAGAAAAATCAACAGGATTCGGAAGAACTCAGGAGAATTTTTGAAAACTCAGGTTGAATCAATGAGAATTCAGGGTGAATTAAAAAAAAAATCGAGAAAATTCAAAATATTTCAAAGGAATTCAAAAGAATTCAGAGGACTTCAAGAGAGTTCGAGAAAAAAAAGAAATAGGTATACTCGTAGACCTGAATTTAATATACGTTTTAACCCTTGGATTCTCTGTTTTAATCTATTGGGAGAAAATTGCTTAAAGTGATATTTTCATTTTAAAAAGTGACCGAAAAGTGATTCGAGAAAAAAGTATTAATAATATGACTAATGTTCTTGTAAATTCAAGAGAATTCACAGGAATTTGATACAATTTATAAGAATTCCAGGTGAATTTTAACGAGTGTAGGATAACTTCATAAGAATTCAGAGTGAATTCAAAACAATTCATGTTAAATTCAAGAAAATTCAGGGAGAGCTTACGAGAATTCAATACAATTCAAAATCTAAAACATTCCACTGATTTCAGTAACACTAGAGTGAATTTAAGAGAATTCAAGTGAATTTAAGAGAATTCAAGGGAATTCAAGAGACTTTGATGAAATTCTGAAGAATTCAAGGCGAGTTTGAAACACTTCAGGGTGAATTCAATAAAACTGAAAAAGTACAATTGCACACTGAATTGAGTAGAATTGAATGAATCAGGGAGAATTCAGGGTGGATTCGAAAAAATTCAACAGGACTTCAAACAATTCAAAAGAGTATAAAGAGTTCAGGATAAATTAATGAGGATTTAGGGTGAAATCCAAATGAATTAAATTCGAATGAAAAAAAATCAGAATATTCCATTGATTTCAGAAAAGCTGAAGTGAATTCAGAATGATTAAAGTGAATTGAAAAGAATTCAGGATGAATTCCAAAGTACTCAGGGTGAGTTCGAAAAAATTGAAGAGAGTTCCAAAGAATTTAAAAGAATTCAAAAGAATTTGGGATAAATTCCTAAGAATTTAGGGTGAATTCTAAACAGTTTGAATCAACATCATCAAAATTCATGATGACTTCAAAATAATTCGAAAGAATTGAAAAAAGTCCATAATATCTCATTGATTCTAGTAAAATTATAGTAAATTAAGAATAATTCAAGGGAATTTGAGAGACTCTGATAAATTCATAAGAATTCAAGGTGAGTCTAAAAGGATTCAGGGTGAATTCAATAAAATTATTTAAAAACCCATTGAATTGAGTACAATTAAGTGACTGTAAAAGAATTGAGGGTAAATTCGAAAAAAATTCAAGAGAGTCCCAAAGAATTAAAAAAAATCAGGATAAATCAATAATAATTTAGGATTACTTCAAAATAATTTTATTGAAAATCGACAATATTCAGGGTAAATTCAGAATAATTTGAATTAATTGAAAAAAAATCCAAAATATTCCATTTATTTCAGTAAAATTAGAGAGGATTTTAGAAGAATTCCAGGGAATTGAAGAGATTTTGATGAAATGCATAAAAATTTAAGGTGGGTTTAAAAGACTTCAGGGTAAATTCAATTAAACTAAAAAAGAAATAAAGAAGTCCATTGATTTGAGTAGAATTGAGAGAATTTAGATGAATTCAGCGTGAATTTGAAAGAATCCAAGAGAATTCTAAAGAATTAAGGGTCATTTAGAGAAAATTTGTGAGAAAACCAAAGAATTCAAAAGAGTTTGGGATAAATTGTTAAATTAAAGAATTTCAGTGACTTTAGAAGAATTGAAGTTTCAAGTTTTGATTAAATTATAATGTAATAAATTCTAAATTAAAAAATAGTTGAATTTGAAAAATTCAAAAAATTTCGAAGAAGTTGAATTGATTGAAAAAAATAAGAAACAATTGAAAAAAACTTTAGGACAAATTAATAAGAATTGAGGGTGAATTTCAAATGAATTCAATTTAATTGAAAAAAATTCAAATCCAAAATATTCCATTGATTTGAGTAAAATAGGATTAAACTTAGAAGAAATTAAGGGAATTCAAGAGACTCTGATCAAATTCATACGAATTCAAGATGAATAAAAAAGAGTTCAGGGTGAATTAAAAAGAATTTAAGAGAATTCAAAGGAATTCAAAAGAATTAAAGAAAAATCGGAAATAGGTATAGACCTGAATTCAATAGTGGTAACCTTTGGGTTCCATCTTTTAATTTATTGGAAAAAAATTGACTAAAGTGATTTTTCTATTTCAAAAAGTGACTCTACTGATTTTATCTTAAAAAAGTGACTAAAAGTAACTTAAGTGACTGTGTGGCAGCCCTGGGGTTAAATAATTCTGCTCTATCTTCCACAAATTATTTACTTCCGGGGAAGGGCAATATTGTCTTTTGGCTAAAATAAATACTCATATTCTAATGCCCGGGACAACAAAAAATGGAGGATTTTCGGCGAAGAAAATTAATATCAAGAAGCATTATTTGGAAAGAAATTTCTTAGCCTGACTTTGGGAAGACTTCATAAGATATGCAAGGTCTTATCTCTTTCCTCTTGCCATGTGCACGTAGAGTTTCTTGGAAGTTCTTGGGCAAGAACTTTCCTTGCCCTTCTTCCCTTACTTTTTGTACCAATCCGAGACTCCAGGCTAATCGAGCGGATGATTTTTGAGGGCGATTATTCTGAAAGTTCCGGTTAGACCCTAATGCTTGCTTTCACGGTAGGCCACAAAGGTATTCCAAGGAGGACGATAAGACGAAGAACTTCATCGCCGCGACTGATTGGACGATTAATCAACTCCTACACTGAAATAATCTCGAAAATCAAGATTCATTCAATTCCCTATAAAGTATAATGAAATCAATACCCGTACAAGAAACCAATCAATATCTTGAAGGATTTTTCCATTATAACTCAGCTCACCGATTTCATATGAAATCGTGCATTCTGATCCTGGAGATGTCACCAAATTGTTATTATTATTTTATTATACCATTAATCCAAATCCAACTCATTGCATCCCAACATTTTCTTTATCTGTGGTCTAACAAATATTCCACCTTTGACTTTGTATGTAGACAGTTTAGGGAACATAGAGCGTATATATTGGAAAGCATCACTCTCAGTACCTAATGCTTTTACAAATTGTTTCATAAGTCGCAGCTTCATGTGAAGTGGTGGAAGCAAAACTTTTTTCCGGGAGACAAGAGGATTGTAACGCAAATCATCTACACCAGGAATCTATCCATTTCTAGGTGGCTACTATCCCACAAGCAAAGAAAGCATGAATATTTAGTGTAGCCCTCCTGTAGTAGTCTTCTTTCATACGAACTGAATGACCTACGGGAATTAAAGGAAATTGGTCTCCATTATGAAGCGGTTGATTTCAGAAACTTGAATGAAAGATGAAGAAGTTAGATGTCATTTTTGGATGCAGAAATCTTACAACTTGAATCTAATAAATTCCGTTCCTTAAGCCGCGATGCCAACATTTTTGCTTTGTTCCTAGTCAGACCTACGACCCTCACTAAATCATTTAGTTCGTTTCGGCTAAGAAAGTGTGGAGAATTGTCGCAGTCTGGAGAATTGTCAAAATCTGAAGAAATGCCAAAGTCTGAAAAGTTGTCGAAGTCTGACTTATCATGATTAAATATTTCTGTATCAAAAGGTGAACTGTCATCAGTCATATTTGAGTACGGTGGAACAGGAATGGGCAGTTCTTCGTTATGAGGTTCTGGAGCAGTATATGATGGTACGTCAGGATAAACAATCTTGTTTCTATCAATGGGCTTTCTCTATTAAGATATATTTACGATACAAAAATAACAATCATCATGTTGGTTTGTTGGCTTCCTCCAAGTTCGTGGAATCGCAAACGGCATACCCTTCCGGGTACCACGTCATCAGCCTTCTAATGTTGATCGGCTGCTCCCCCAGCAGGCATGAGGTATCCACGGTTAGTCTTTATTACTTATTGGCGTACCAAAGTACGCATTGTATGCGATGAAAAATTTTGTACCAGTCGTAATTTGATTGATTACCTGTTTGAGGGCGATGTAGTATCCGTACACATAGCAGAATGAGTCCGTAGACATTCGACAAGCTATTTAAAAAGCCATAAATACGATAATTGTAATCACCACACCACTATTTTAATACCACAATTATATACACAAAATGTAGCGAAAAATAAGGACTGACATTTGCTTGCCTTAGAGCAAAAAGTGGGTTAACTCTTATTACATATTATCACATATTGTTACTTTATTTTGTTTGATGATTCATTTGTAATTTCTTTTTAACTAAGAAATGCTGCGTCCTAAAGCTGCCCAGCATTTTTCTGTTATTATGACCATTATATTAAGATACAAAAAAGTTTTGCTACATGATGATTGATATTTATTCATTATTGAAACGTGCGCTACACAAAATCTGGATAAAGTTCTTGACCTTTCGAAAACACAGAGTCACAGTACATGCATCAGGCTTCAATTTCAGCTCTATTGAAAGCCTTTAGCATTTCCGATTTTATTGGATACAAGGTTTCAGAAACAGCCAAAAAACGGATTTTTTCACTTTTCAAACCTGTTTTTCTGAAAAACGCGGAAAGATAGAACATTTTCGCTTTCAGATTCGTATTCTACGGAAATAACATACTGAAATATCCCATCAACTGATGATGAACGAAATCTCTTAACCAAGGGTTATTCAATGGAGATGTTGACCCCTTCAATTCAGTCCCCTTCCCGATCCCTACACCGCTCCGTACGAATCTTTCATTGTTTAGAGCAATGTTACAGGTCCTTTTCTAAGAGGTCTTCCATGAGCCGTGCCGCTTTTTCCTTCACAGTATCTACTGACTCGAATCTGGTTCCCTTTAGCTCAGACTTGATCTTTGGAAACAGAAAAAAATCACATGGGGCTAGATCAGGTGATTTGGTAGGTGCTCCAATACGGGAATCTTATTCTTCGCCAAAAACCTCTGGACAGATAGTGCCTTGTGTGCTGGCGCGTTGTCCCGGTGAAGAATCCACGAGCCGTTCTTCCACATTTCAGGATTTTTTTCTGCGTTCACGAAGAGTTGTTAAAACCTTTTCATCGTCACCAGGTTAACAGGTATACCTTGAGGTACCCATTCAATTTGAACAATTCGTCGGATGACAAAAAAAATACCATCATTGCCTTCAATTTTGACTTGCTCATCCGTGCCTTCTTTAGTCTCGGTGAACTGTGACTCTTCCAATGCATGGATTGACGCTTAGTTTCCGGATCATATTGAAAAAACCATGATCTATCACAAGTTATTAAATTTCCCAACAAATTTGGATCATTTTTGATGTTCTCCAGACCGTCATCACAAACGTTGCTTCGAGTTTACTTTTACTCATGAGTGAGCAGTTTCGGCACAGTTTTAGCACAAACTTTTTTCACATGTAAATTTTCATTTAGAATTTGCTTAGTTTCTTTATCGATGTTCACTGAGTCAGCAATTGCTCGAATGCTCAGACGTCGGTTTGTTCGAATAATTTTACTCACTTTTTCGAAGTTATCGTCGGTTTTCGATGTCTGAAGACGACTGGGACGCGGATCGTCTTCAATCACTTTCCTCTCCTTCCTTTCTTAAATTTTTCAAAACAATCGAAAACTTGAGTACGAGATAGAGACTCATCACCATAAACTTTCTTCAACATATTATATGTTTCTGTAGCGGATTTCCTAAGTTTTGCGAGAAACTTCACGTTGACATGCTGCTCTACGTTCACCGTATTTCCTGCGGAGCTCAGGTAGATGGTCAACTTCAAACAAAGGTTATTGTCGTACTGAGGGTCGTAAAACCCTGAAATTTGGAGAGTGGGGGGGGGGGGGAAGGAAAGGAACACGAATTAATATCAGACCCTGCGTGTTGTTGCCGGGGCCCCAATAAGCGGCAAAAATATCAGTCCAGTTATTCAATAGCCACACCTCGTCATCCTGTCCTTTTCTAGATGCGGCCCAAACATATTGTTTTTTAAGGCAAATAATGATACACGTATTTTTTTGTTTCTAAAAAAAAAATTTTCACGAACTTGGGGCTACTAATATATTTAGGTGAATGATGAAAAGATCAACGAAAATCTTGTTCAATAAGTTGTATCTTGGGAACCAACTGACATTATTTAATTTTCTTTGCGGCAGCATATAGTGCAACGAACACTCTTTGAAATCCTTTAACAAAACTCTTGAAATGTTTGAATTTATCAAAATAGCATACATTTTTTGAAATAGCTAAAAAAATAATTTTCTCAAAAAGGACACTTTCAATTTTTTTCTTGACTTTTCTTTAGATTCACAGAAATATGAGGGAGGCACGCTCTGAGTTTCGTCATCGATAAACTATTCCTCCATATAGGAAAACTTATTTCTTATAACACATGCATGATTTTAACCCTTTTCGCTACCTGTAAAGCGGTATATATATATATATATATATATATATATATATATATTATACCCTAGAGAATGAAATGTAATTTATTATAACACCTGAAAAAAAAATGTAAGTTTTTATGCCCTTTTCAAGTGATAAAGATGGCCGATTTGTGACCGATGATGTCAGTACTCTTACCTCGGTGATGCAAGATCAAAAGTAAATTTAATTTGATAAAAGTGGTGCCTTCAGTGGCGACATCTGCCACCGTTTCGTAGAAGCCTTGAGGCAGTTTCAAAGTGACAGACTAATTTTGCGTGCAATCTTTGCATAATGTTATTTCGTCAATCGGTCACAAATCAACTTACTTTTGACACGCTTTACGGGCTTTTAAAAACTCGCATTTTTATATACGGTTGTTGCAAAAAGTATGGTGTGCATTATGGGGCAAAAGCGATGATTTGAGACTAGTGTGAACTTTGATATTTCAGTAAATTTTGAAATTTTCCAAGTTTCTTTAAAAGATTCAAAAGGATGTAGATTGCACTACAAGCTGTCGCAATGAAAATTAAATAATGTCAATTTTTTCCAAGGTACAAAATTTACATAACATTTTTTGTAATTTTCCCACCATTCATCTAAGTACACAAATAGCCCTAAATTCATGAAAAAAAAAATTTGGTAAAAAGCAAAAAATACGTCTGTACTTTAGCTTGGAAAACAATATACTCATCCAAAGACAAGATACTGAACAGGAAGAGGAGAAATCGTTGAAGAGGTTGGAGGAGATGGGATGGTTTATCTTAAACGGGAACATAAAAAGGGATGAGGAAGGGGAATATACACAGTCAGGAGAAGGAAAGGGAACGGTAATTGACTATGTAATAGTAGACGACAAGGTAAGAAAGAAGTTCAAAAAACTATAAGTAGGAGATTATACAGATTCGGATCATTCCCTTAAAATACTGCCATTAGAGTGTGAAAAGAGTAATCAGAATAAGGATAAAAAGGGAGTAAAGGTGAAAAGAACAGGAAGAGGGGATCGGTCATTAGAAGGAAAAGGTGCAGAATATAAAAACGAGAAAGGAAAATGTAAACAAGGAGACGGAAATAATGATAGGAGAAATAAAAGTAGTGTTGGAGAACACAGACAAAAGAGAATGCAGTGAAGGAAGTGAGAAGGGAATTATGGAAATTAAGGAAAGGCAAAATTTGGAGAAAAATATAGGAGAAATAAGAAGGAATATACTGAGATATGTGATAAAAAAGAGGAAAATAAAAGGTTTGAAGAAGAGGCAGAGCAGGCTAGGATGAAAGAGGGCATAACAAGGAAAGAAATAGTCAAGGTGTTAGGAATAATGAAAGATGAAAAGGCTTCTGGTTTGGAAGAAATTCTAATCGAAGTCTGGAAATATGGGGGAGAAAGAACTGAAAGAATGGGCATGGATAATGTGCAGCGGGAATGGAGAGGAGAGGGGTGGCCGATGTTATGGAAAGAAGGTGTAGTGGTACCAATAGTGAAAAAGGCAAAGGGGAAGAGGTTAAAGATTATAGGGGAGTGCGCTAATGCCAACGTTGTATAAGTTATATGCAAATGTTTTATTGGATAGGTTAGAGAAAGAAATTGAGGAAAAAAGATATAGTACAGTAAATCTGGCATTTTTTTGGGAAAAAATGACCTACGCTATTTTATTTGATAAATCGCTAGGGGGGCACTAGAAAAGCTTAAAACCAAAAAGTTGTCAC
>JAUMHM010035994.1:0-15830 GCA_032362435.1 Melikaiella ostensackeni
CGGTGCGCGCACGCTCCGAAGTACAGTCGTGGCGGAAGAAAATGAGTCCTATTACTTTCAGGACAAACCCTGTATATACGAAGTCATCAACAACTTGCCGTTTGAGTTGGACTTGTCTAGCTACCAACACTGTGGTCCAGTTGCAAAGCTGGCCAAACAACTTAATAGAGGTGAGCCCGGCATCAATCCTGAGCGTGTCAAGGACCTACATTGCATACTCGGGAAATCGTAAGAACGTTGAAGCAAGAAACGCTGCAGAAAAAGTACTAGCCAGTAAAGCCTTGCAGCGTGTTTTTGCTAAAGATACTAGAATTGATGAGAAAGCAGTGGCACTGGCAATAACTAATGTGAAGAATGCTATAGCAAAACTCGGTGTGAGGCTCAAGAGGCAATCTACTTCGAAGGAGAAGAAGAAACCAAATTTGAAGAAGAAAGCAACTTTGAAAACGAAACTAATAGCGTTTAGGTAGGCTGTGGATTTGACTAAAATGGCAATGGGATGAAGTAGCGACGCAAAAGTTTTCATGAATTCTGCACTCGAAGGTGCGCAGAAAGTTATCAAAATTGTGGGCAATAAAAACCAAGTGAAAAATCCGCGTGTGCTGATAATACCTTCTAAAGACGGTGTTGTGTTTCCAATGATTCCAATTTCGTTTAGACTTAGTGCAGTTGGAGCACCTACTGGTGGAGCATCTGGTGTAGCAGAGACTGTACACGACGCCAGTGCAGCAAAACGACAACTCGCAGAGTTTAAACGTCACAACCAGTCAGTGAAGGCTTTTGCCTTGGGGGAAAGGCTACATTTTAAATGCTATAGAAAAGAATTAGGTCTTCATATGAAACCCAATCGTCAAGGACAAGAATTTCGTCTAGGGCCCACAACAAAATGCTTGCAGTGAAGCTACCGCACCGGCAGTCACTATTGCCAATCTGTTCAAGTACACCAGGACACTAAACATTCCACATTTTCCTGGGGTATTTATGGGCAATCAACTGCCAGTAAAAGGGCCACATGAAACCGAATCAACTATTGTCAACCTTGATGAAAGTTACGCCCTAGTACCCACTGGGTAACTTACAGGAAGATCGGAAACATTGACTTATAATTTGACAGTTTAGGTTACCTTCGCCCACCATCGGATCTTGTCGATTAGCCCAGTGCTGGTAGCATAATGAAGTATGATCGAGACAGAAATCAAGACTATGATAGTGTTGAATTTGGACACTTGTGCTCAAAATTTCCATCTGGACAGCTGAGTATAAATGACAAGTATAGTCTATATAAGAGTGTGCCATGAACTAATTAGAGTTAGTATAGAGCGAAACGTCACGATGGATGAATCGTTCACTCTCACTATGACATAAAACTCTTCTGTGTTAGAAGCAGAATATTTTCCACCAATAGAATTCTCTCCACATAAGAACTATGGGCTCGGGCCCGTTGAACTGCTCACACTCAAATTGACATCTTCTGTTGTAAAAAAAGCAAGAAATACTAAACAGTTAGGCACCAGTGAGGTTTGCTAAGTCCATAGCTCATTATGAGATTCATGCACATCAGCCTTATATGTCAGCATCGTTCAACAACATTGTCGAAATTCGCATCGCTGTCTAGCACCAAGATTCATGTATACTACCCAGCACGAGTTCCCTGCATGTGTATGGGAGACTGACAAGGGATGAAGGAGTTACAGCTGTCACTGCTAAAACTCAAGTAAACAATGCCATCTGTTATTTGTTTGACGAAGTTCGCTATGAACTCAATGGTATTGAGAATGATCGTTGCAAAAAGGTGGGGCTCACTTGCGTCACAAGAGGCTACGCTTCTCTCACCCCTGAAGGAAGTTATTTTATGGGGGATGCAGGATGGATCAATCTTCCGGAAGGAACAAGACGTCTCAACAATGACGAGGGATACTTTGATGTAACTATACCACTCAGCATGATCCTGGGAGTTACTGAAGACTATCGAAAATTATTGTGAACGCAAAGCATGAACTTATCCTGACAAGGTCACGCAATTACTTGAATGTTGTTATTCAAGAAGGACAACAGTCAGGAAACGAAGAGCAACTTAAGATTTCGATCCATAAAGTAGAGTGGCCGATACCATATGTAATTGCTTCAGATCAGCAAAAGATACAGTTGCTGAACTTTATTGAAAAAGATTTTCTGAAAATTATGAGTTATCGTTCATGGGAATCGTATGAATACCCCTTGAGCAACACCACAACAAGACATATATAAACTGTAAAAACGTGAACTCAGTTGGGAAAACCACTTTACATGATACTGGATTTCCAGACGGGTAGAAAGGATAAGCGATCTAGGTATGCTAATCGCTTTGATCACTGCAATATAACCAATTTCAAGGTGTTCCTGAATTCACAGTGCTATCCGTATGGCAATGTGAATCTGGACATTGGCCATAATCAGTTTGCACTACTGTATGAGATGTATGCGGTGGTCGGGAGAAGAGGTATAAAAGAAATGATTTCAGCAACAGAGTTCAGTTTTCGTCGATATGGATTTCGTTGTGAACATGCAAAGCCCAGGAAAACACTCAACTACCTCTCTGAACCGCCCAACTACTCGAACTCACTGCCTGCCAAATAGAAGAGTGAGAATCTGTGGCTGACGCGGAATTACCATGGTTTCGAGTTGACATCTGGTGAAATTTCCTGGGAAGAAGTGAGACTAATAATTCGAAATAAGCTACGTGAAGCTCGTAGAAACCTGGAAGAAATGGGCTGCCCATCGCTAGACAAAACGTACAGCACAGTTTAAACGCTCTCTGATAATCACCCTAGTGCTGGAATCATCAGTGTGCAATTCAAAATCCTTTGGCTCTCAAGACCTGGTTCTTGACTTCTCAGAATCAGTCGACTATCAGGCAGTATGCTACTAGTAAAGCCGACGATGACGATGATGATGATAATACTACTGAAAGTATTGATGGTTCAGATACTGTCATGAGCAACAGGACGCTTAAAGACTTCTATTACCGTTGTGAATTTATGTTTTAACTAAGTTTACCTTTGTCACATTATAGATTAAGATTTTCTCTTGGAAAAATAAGGCTCAGTCTTTTTTCTTGAATAAAGTAAAAATCTAATTTTTCATCAAGTCAAGATTCATTTAAACCCATCCAGTTAGTTGAGAATTACTTAAGTTCATTTTAAATTCCTTCCAACATCTTTCTTTCCGGCGTTAAACATTACAAACATTCTTGGATTGAATTCTAAATCCAAATATCGCTTACTGTCAGCGGTGGACAATCGCAGACGTCGTTTGGCTGCATCTTCAAAGTTAAACTTTATTCAAACAGCGTTGGGTCGAAATAAAATTTCTGCACTGCTCACACATCTATGGGTTGCATTCTTCACATTTCGTGCAATGTCGTTTCTTTTGACACTAGATAAATAAGCATTTCACGTATAGGTTAAATTAAGTCGGCTTGAACTTAGATAGACTAATATTAAAGAAAAAAAAACAAATAAGAAAATTAAGACCGGGGACAAAGATATCTGAATTTTAAAACAAGGTATATGTGTATAAAATATTAGATAAAGTTTCTGGAAGCTTCAAGACTCCCTTAGCTCACACACGTTTCTAGAACCATCGATTAGAAACAGGGCCTCCTAACATTCTGGAATCTTCCACCTAGGTTGGTCTTGCAGGGACCTACCTCGTTGAGTGAACCACGAATTCGTTTCAGCTTCCTAGAAATTTCGAGCACTGTTTAACGACTGACGTGCTCCAGAAAGTTTAAGGGATAAGAATCTTAGAGGCAATAGATCCACATTGATCGAAACTCCTAGAGAAGCAAATTTCTAGAAGGTTTCGAAACATGGGGAATCCCTGATCCCATGTGCGCCGCCTGCACAAAAGATGCTTGTGGACTCAGTCAGTAAAACATAGACCATTTTTACTGACCGAGTCAAGAATTTGTGTCAGGCATATACCTTACCGACCGACATTAACTGGTAACTGACTAGGCACAGTTTTACCGACAGAGATGGTGGCGGCTGGACCTACGTAGTTGTTTTTTTTGGACTGAAAATGGCTGGCTAACGAACTCATTCTTTCTTTTTAGATGTTGAAAAAGTGTGCTAAAGCTCAATTCAACTAGACTCTCAGATTATCCTAATGCCATTCTTCAAATGGACACAAATTTAAGAATTTTGAGATATTAATATTCAAGTAGATTATAATAAAAGTAGATTTATAAAAAAAGAAGAAATTACATAGATCATAGATAGCCATAGATAGGTAAATTACATAGAACATTCGGTGAACAATTTTTGTGTCTCCCGCATTTGATTTCCAGAATAAAGAAATAGTTGCATATTACGTCACCTTCTTCAGCATTTATTCATAACACATAACAATTGTGGTGGAAAATAAAATTATCCAACATATGGAATTTATGTAATTTTTTCCATAAAATCGAATAGAGCCTTCACTTTTTCTGTAACTCACAGATTTCAACATATTGTTTCAACAATTGAAAAATCATATTTTTTTCTACGAGGAACCATCTTTCAATAAAATGCTCTCATCCCAATATTAACTTGTTTCTCATGTCTGTTGGTCCGCCTATGGGCTCTAATAATATAAAAAAATGGTTTATATTTTCATAATTTGCTCATGAATTTTAAATTCAAGGCAGCTTTTTGTTACAAAATACCATTCTATTAATAAGCTAGAACGATATTAATACAGAATAATTTTCGTGTACAACAAACTGACACACTGGATTATTTGTTTAGATAAATGGTTTGTAAGCATAAGGTGAGACGTGGAATACAATTTATGTGTTGCTTTAATCTATCTTCAATATTTTTGATGAACAACGAGTTCATCAAAGCAATCTGTTCAGAGATGAAAAATCATATTTCTGAAATGGCTAATTCTCCCGTTGTATTTGTTTGTATATTATTGAACCTAACGAGAAATAATCAGATCGACTTCGACAGTTTCCTCAGAAATTTTGTGCAGACCATTGAAAAAAAAATTCAAAATTTGTCAAGATTGAAAGTTGCTCTGGACTATTTCGAAGAGTAAGTAGCATATCCGTCCTACTGTGGATCGGTCGCGCAATCTCAGCTCCGGCGAAGCATGCGGTTACTCCTGTTTCAATTACTCGGATATAAAAAAAATGCCTTACTGGAATTGAGCTATTTTATAGGAAAAAAGTTCAGCTTTTCAGCTAGGATATTCACAACGAATAAAATAAGTCCATGTTTGAGAAAAGGTCAAATCTATTATTGATTTTAGAAAATGAATATCAAATTTTGACTTTTTACATACTCATCAGAGAAAGTATTAGATTTGTGTAAGATTTGACTCCTCCGTTTTTGTCAAATGTCCACGTTTTGAGACCTTCTGAGTCCGAAAAACATGTTTTTACGGATGTGTCTGTCTATCTTTCTGTCTGTCTGTGTGTGTGTGTGGGTGTGTGTGTGGGTGTGTGTGTGTCTGTAGATTTTTAGTTTTTGAGCACGATAACTTTCGATTGAATTCATCGATTGGATTGGCCTTTGGTATACTCTTTCAGAGTCCTGAAATGAAGGTCAAGTTCGTTAGCCAGCCATTTTGGACAAAAATTCGAAAAGTTATAGCATTTTTAAAATTTTGGAAACGACTTTTTTTTTAAATTTACAAATTTCATGCACGGGTCTTCGTAGTACTCAGAGAGTCGAACAATTTATCTCCATGACTTTTCTCGTTAAAAAATGACTGTGAGAGTTACAGCATTTACAAAATTCCAAAAACGAAACGAAAATGAAAATTTTAAGCCAAACAATGCACGATATGAAGAAAAGTCTTGAGAAGAAAAATGTTTCTTTTTGAAAGCCCTATAAGATTGTCATAACAACTTTTTGAATTTTCTTAAAAAATCGAAAACTCCAATTTTGAGCCAAACAACGCGGAATTCGAAAGAAAGTTGGGATATTAAAATTGTTGTTTTTACGAAGACCTGTAAACTTGTCTCTAAACATTTTCTCATAGGACCAATCGTAAATCATTGGAATCATTTCTTAATTATCTTTTTAATAATTTATTTGTATATATTACACGGGAGCGCAGAAAATCGAGCGCAAAGCGCGAATATTATGATAAGAATGTATTCCTTAAGGCCGATAGAGTCTCAGGTAAATGAATTTCCTTTCTCATTTAGAATCAAAAATAAATTTAGTAATACTTCAAAATGCATTTTTAGGTATAATTTATCTGAGAAGAGTGTGAGCTAGTTAATTAATGTCGATTTTGGTGCAATTCTCAGGGCTGCCACACAATCACTTAATTCAATTATTCAGAATCCCCTTAAATTCTTCTTAATTCACTTCAGGTTTACTAACATCAATGGAATATTTGAGATGTTTTACCTTCCTTGCAATTCATTTGAATTCATTTGGAATTCACCCTAAATTTTTATTAATTTATCCGGAATTCTTCAAAATTCTCTTGAACTCTTTTAGAATCATCTTGAATTTTTCAAATGTCTTATAAATTTTTTTCAATTCACTTGAATTCTCTTGGAGTCACTCAACTTTACTCGACTCTATGGATTTTTTTAGATTTTTTAAGCCTTTCTGAATTAACCCTGAAGTCTTTTGAACCTACCTTGAATTCTGAGGCGTTTCGTCAAATTCTTTTGGATTCCCTCGAATGTTTCTAAATTTACTCCAAACTGACTGAATTGGAAGAATTTTTTTAACATGTTTTAATTGTTTTCAATCCATTCGAATTTTCATGAATTTTATCGAATCCCACTCATTTCCTTCAAATTCCTCTAAATATACTCGAATTTAAGGGGTACGTCACTTCAAATCTTTGTGTACATTGATTGCATTATTGCAAGTGAATGCAAGTGATTCTAGTTGTTGCAGGTGATTGAAATTGAATGTAGTGATTTAGAGTGATGGCAGTGAGTCACGGTGAATTCCGAGCGATTACAGTACACACAAAAAAAATATTCTTTCTTTTGAAGAAAATTTATTGGAATCAAATAAAAGTATTCTATGACTCTCAGTCAAATCAAAGCTTCCTTGATTTAAAGAAATTTCTTCTCATTCAAAAAAATATTTTTGGTTGGAAGAAATGGTTTGTAGTACCAATGAAAATTTTTCTATAATTTGAAATGATTTTTCTTATTTTGAAGTTATTTTTGGTTAAATGAAAAGAAATATGTTGAAGAAACGACTTTTTCCAATCAAGAGGAATATTTTTCCATGTGTAATTTCATGGTAAATTCCAAAAAATTATAGTGATTGGATGGTGAATTATGAGCAATTGCGGGTGACTTCAGGTGAATAAAAAGTAATTTCCATTAGATTCGAAGCTATTTTTGCGGTGGTATGAAAATTTCATCGCAGACTTGTAGGCTTTTTCGAGACGCATCTCTTTACCAATCCACGAACCTTCCATGATCTTTTAGGATCAATCGATACCGGTGTGAGAGGCTCATTAGAGACAAAAATGTAACAAAGGAAAAAAGAGGGGAAAAAAGGGAAGGGATCTCTCCCTTATTCTTCTCTCGTCTTTGTTATACTACTAGGATCCAAAATGATTCGAGTTCATTTAGACCTCCTTATCAGGCTTCGAATCATTTTTGATCCTAGTAGGATAAAGAAGACGGAGAAGGAATAGAGCAAAGATCTTTTCCCTTTTTCCCTCTTATTTTCTTTGTTATATTTTTTTCTCTAATGAGCCTCTCACACTGATTTTGGAAACATGCATTTCTCGTTTTAAAGACTTTTTGTACAATTTTCTATTACACACGATCACTTTGTTAGAGCTTATAATTTTCAAAGTTTTCCTTTCTAATTGAACAAACATAGACATAAAGCCGCAGCAGAAGCCACAGACTTTGTTTTTGTTCCATTGAGGAACAGTTCTTAAACGACTCTTTAACCAATACCAATTGATAAAATTTTTGAAAATTCTTTATAGGAAAGCTTTCTCAATATTTTGAATACAATACTATTGTAACAATTGGAGATGTTCCTCGTAACAAACCACATTGATTGAAATTTTGATGATTTCTGTGATTTTTTGGAAATGATATTTTCGGTAACATAGAAATATCAACCTTCATTGTATTAAAAGTGGCAGTTTTTTATTTTGTTATGAGAAAGCAAATTCGATTGATGCCTGATACATTCGTAAATTCTGATGATTCTCGTCTACTGGAATTTGCAGTCCATATTATTGCCAACATATCCTTAATGATGAGAATGGAAAGTCTAACAGAAAGAACTACATTATTCCACTAAAACTAACCAAAAATCTCTCAAATTTGAGTTATTCCTCGTTTTAAATACCCTTGAGACTCTTGCAAACAGTATTGAGAGGCTGTTAAAATAATACGTTTTTTGACAAAGTACAACCTTCAAAGCAAAGCAACAAACTAAAGAAAGCTTCATTTTTTACTGAGCTATGACGAAAAATATCTACACATGTTCTTAGAAAAATGAATTGCAACTTGCTGCCTTAAGGTTGTGTGCCATGCAATTTCATCGCAAATACTTACGTAAATATTGTGTATTGTATAACTAATTCAATGATCATAAGATGTCAACTCGAAAATTAAACTGCTTTTAAAAGAATGCAATTCCTTGCATTGAGTTCTGACAATTCATAATATGTACGCATATTATATATATAGCGTATAATCTTGCTGAATCGCATTTTACAAGCCAAAATTTCAAGCGGCAATTCTTTTCTCTCTATGAGAAAATGTATGTATGTATCTATTTGCAGTAATTGCAGGTGATTGCAGAATAATTTCAAGGGGATCGCAATAACGTTTGTACATTGATTGACAGAGTTATATACCCTTCGCTCGAATTTTTTAAAATGCATTCCTTTTTTTCTCCTAAGATCCCTTGAATGTTTTTGAACTCGATTTCAATTAAATCCACCTGCAATAATTATAAATCTCATCGAATTTTTTGAACTTTTTGAATTCAAAAGAACATTAGTCATATTAATTATGCACATTAGTCACTCTTAATCAATTTCATGCAGATTTTGGGTTCGAAATTTTTCACTTTTGGTCACTCTTCTGACGTAAATAGGTCACTTTTTTCAAGTAGATTATCCTGTGGTGGTCCTGGAAATTCTGCGTTTTCATAACTTTCGATAAGCTTTGCTCAACGATTTCATTATATTTTCAATTACTAAAAATAAGACTTGATATCAATAAGAATAGAAGGTGTGCCTGTGGTAATAGGGTAAAATTATATACAATACGTGTAAAAATGATAAAAGAATAAAAATAGTATTAGCAAGAACAGCTTTAAATATATAGTATATGTATGTATGTACTTTCTCAAAAAACATAAGGTAACGTAACGCAGTGGAACGTAATGTACGTAAAGATGATATAATACTTTACATACTCATAATTTTGCTTGACTAAAAAGTAGTAGACCAATACTATTTCACAGAAAGTATTTATTCTTACAGCTTTGATAAAATAATATTAGTATAATTAGATGCTCACTCCATAGGACGTAATACTAGGATGAACATTTTATAGAGAAACAAAATTCCACGTAATTAAGGAAAAACTGGACGCCTTAGCACAATCTTTCTACAATATATCTGTTACAAAGTGAAGTTTAGTTTTTGCAATACCCGCTATACAAGGAAAAGCATGTGCCTAGTATATTCTATGAACTTTGCGCAGACCATTGAAATATATGGCAAGAATAGTTTTATTGCGTCGCATTATATCATTATTTTCATATTCGACTGGCTGAAAAGGTCGGGCTGGTTGGAGTGGCCGGGCTAAGTTACCTGATTCAGAAAGAAGAATATATTAATTAATTCAAAGATTTTAAAAAATCAATACAACGACTAAATTGTACACTGTCAAAAATATTTGTAACTTTACCACACTTCTACTATACATTTGTATAGTGAATTTACCTTCCCAGAATAGAAATCTTAAATTACAATATACAGTATGTTTAGTGAAATCTGAAGTAATAACTTTAAGAATTTAATTTACGAATTTTATAATTTACAGATCAAGTAATCTTCATAATTGAAGTATAATATATAATTTTCTTTTCTCATAGTGTCAACTAAATTTACTATTAGTAACACAATAATCAAATAAATGAAAGAATACAAAGCTAACATTGAAATAATTTTTCGTTTCTGAAATTCCCACATTTGGCTTGCTTTTTCGAGAAAAGTTTCACCTATACGTCATACTTTAATCCTGATTGATATAATTTAGAAACGTTTTTGCATTCTGATCTTTTTCTTTCAAATAACTTTTAAAGATTATTCAACATCAGATGAAACTATCATTTGCTCATATTTCAGAGTACTGATCATGAATAGTAAATTTACTATACGTATATGCATATTGCTTTCATTACATTTATAGTCAAATCGAAATAGAAAATTCTACCAGTGTAATAAAATGTGAGTGTACTAGAATAATTTCGCGTGACATTAAATTCTGAGTCTTGATTCTATATCTCAACAATTCTTTATAGGTTTGAGACAATTATATGTGCTCAAAATTTTGACTGTTTGGTAAATATTAACACGTGCCTTATCGGCACTTCTCTACTTCAAATAAGAACTATTTTATAAAACACGCCAGGGGCAGTCAATGTTCCACCAATGGGTACCCGATAAGGGGTTCCCCCAAAAACTCACTGTGTTATATTCTTCTTGTAGTCCATTCATTGATTTTGTAAGAAGAAATATAGGGATTCTTCAGTAACGAATTTTTGAAAGACCACTAATGTTATCAGTCCGAAATGAAGATTTCCTAAATGTAATCGCAACTGCTGTCAATATTAACACTATACTCAGTAGGTACTCGTATATGAAATAAAAGTGTTAGGTACAGATATATATATATATATATAAAAGGAGATAGATGTGAAGTGAAATTTTTGGAACATATGTTGGCATTTCAAGAGAAAATTCCACCTTCACATCCACATGGTATTTCACGTGATACTTCGACGTTTTCTTTCTTGATTAAAATTACTGCTCAAATTGCACGTGGTTTTCTTCGGCTTCCACTTGTATTTCCACGTGGATATTTTCACTTCGGATCAAGTGAAAATTTTGGTTCAAAACGTATTAAATTTTATCATGTATCCGACAGCTCAAACTTATGGTTACATGTGACCCGGTCTGAAAAAAGGACCTAATGACCAAAATCTCGATTTTGAGATTTTCTCATCATAATATAGAATAGAGCATGCTCTATCGATTGCGACTTGTCTTACTTTTCTACGATGGAAATTGAGTTCAGGACACATTTTTTTCGCATTTTTTAGTGCTCGTAGACGAGAGACTTCAAACGCTTTTCTCTTGAAACGACGTTCTGGTCATTGGGTCCATTTCTACGGACCGGAACTAATATAGAAATATTCAATGTAAAATTATGCATGCATGCAGGGTGAAGTGTAATGGCGAAGATGCGGGAAGGGGGAAATAAAGGGGCAGAATGGACACCGGTGAGGAACGGGTCCGGCATTTATCCGGACCCCAGGCATTGGTGAAATCATAAAGGAATTTTTCAAATTTATGACCTGTGGAGTCAAACGATTTGCGTTGGAAGTAACATTCTTCTATTAATCCTTATTACATCATGAGCTGAATTTCCTGCTAACATATGTTCCAAGAATTTTACATATATTTCCATCTGTTTCTGTACAACTAAAAATTTTGCCTCATTCAGTTTCGATTGTATAGAATTAAAACTGCGTTCAAAAATTTCTGCGGCCGTTTTCCCAGCGGGGCCATTCGTATAACACGTCGACAGCTTTTTTCTAGGGTTGAGTGGGGGGAGGCGCAGGGGCCAAAAGTGGTGAAAAATTGTCCACGTCGTATATGGACAGCCCCAGTGTAGATATTTGAGCTTTCTGATAGACAGCATTTGACTTACTCTTTTTTCATGGAAACAATTAATGAGACAATTTTTTCGGTGAAAACAGAATTACGCAACAAGATGAAATTCATTTGTACAATGATAACTTTTGTTTCAACTGTTTCAAAGCATATGCTTCAAAGAAAATTAGTTTTTTCAATATAGTCGATGTCTGGATGCAGGATACTTTAATAAATGATTAATTTGGTATTATACTATATTTTATTCACGAGCAGAGTAGATATACAGAGATATATGGAGAAAATATATGTTGAGTGAAATTTTTGGACAATATTTGCGCATACTAGATGAAAAAGTCCACATAAACATCCACGTAAGAATCCACGTGGTAATGCATTTCAATTGGATTCATAACGAAATACCATTGGAAAAAATTCACAACAAATGAATTGGTAGCAACTAATAAGAAACTTTTTTAGGTAAACAGGAAACATAACATCCATAATGATGCAACAAGATTAAATACACGTATACAATGATAACATATGTTTCAACTGTTTCAAATAAGTCTTTTACAAAAAACCAATTTTTCAATATAGACGATATGTGGATGCAAAATATCGTAATATATGAATTATTTGGTAGTATATTATATTCTACTCACAAATAGAATAAGTAAACAGGGATATATGGAAAAATAAATATGTAAAGTGAAATTTTTGGAACCAATGTTAGCAGCCCAGGTAAAAAATTCAACGTGGACATCCATGTAGAAGACTACGTGGTAATCCATTTAAATTGGTTTAATGACAAAATATTTCAATAAATATTTATGAGTAATGATTTCATAACAATAAATAAGACTCTTTTCCGGTAAAAACATGATTACCTAAGTAGATGAAGTACACGTATACAGGTGATAGCATTTGTGCAAACTGTTTCAATGCATATGTTTCATGAAAAATCAATTTTTGAATATAGTCGATGTCTGGATGTAAGATATTTTGATATATAATTAATTTGGTATTATATTATATTCAACTCACGAACAGAATAGATATGTACAAGAACAAATATGTGAAGTGAAATTTTGAAACCATATGTTGACATCCAATCTGAAAGAGTCGACGTGGACATCCACGCACAAATCCACAAGGTAATGCATTTAAATGGTTTTCTTAACAAAACATGTTAATTAATCAATATTAGTTAATAATTTTATAACAAATAATAACACTTTTTTCAGTAAAAACATAATTACGTAACTAGATGAAATACACGTTCACAGTGATAACATATGTGTCAGCTGTTTCAAAGCATATGCTTTATGGAAAACCTATTTTTGAGTCTAGCCGATATTTGTATGTAAGGTGTTATAATATATGATTAATTTGGTATTCTTTTATATTCTACTTACGAACAGAAATAAGAAACGTCATAAAAGTAAAGAGCAGTAGAGTACAAATAGAAACACTCATATTGGTGCAGACGGAGAACAAATTTTTAAAGAATTTATTCAGCTTTCACTGGTATAGGATATAGAACAAGTTCCACTTGTATATATACCATATCGATGGTGTCATTATTGACATAAATGAATATCCGCATTCAAGCGCTGGATTCGAGATAAGGCGTAGAAAATCGTTGCGAAAACCGTACTTTTATTGCCACGAAGTGACTATACTTTATTTACTTCCCTTGAGGATGTTAGTGTTAGAGTCACGTAACTTAGTAATCTGTTCATTACGTTTCTCGTAATGTAAGAGATATACTTATTTTAATAACTTGCGAAATAAATACTGTTGTAAATCGTTGACAAAGAGTTGTAAGATTTCCACTATGGAAGGAAAAAAAACTTGAAGAAAAATTTTGAAAAGACATCAACTTTAACAAAATTATCTTGTGTAACTAAAAATTGCACAACAAGTCTTCAAACAAAAAAAGTATGTTTCCGAAGATTTAAATAATTTTTGGAAACATACTTTTCTCGTTCATAGACTTTTTATGCAATTTTCAGTTACACAAGATGACTTTGTTATAGTCTATGTTTTAAAATTTTTTCCAACTTAACAGAGAGACATAAGGAGATAGACTCAACTTCCGCTTCGTTGAGCTTCAGTTTATAGTCGACAGTTCACAGAAAACTCTTTTCCAACAAATTATTTTCTTAGTAATTCTTATCAGCTAACATTTTAAAACTATGCCAAAAGCTAGTACTTTATTGTGGTATTCGGTCGTCGCGCTTCGCACTCGATTTCCGGCGCTAACTGCATAATATACACAAATAAATAGTGAAAAGACGATTAAGAAATCTGCCCACTGCACGAGCACAATCTCATGGCACGCAGTGCGCGCCGCACTTCGCGAAAAGTTCAAACGCGCCTACGGCGCGCGTACTGTGTCTCGCGCTATGCGCTCGGTCCTGGATAATCAACTAATTTATTTTCAGGCTTAAGCATTGAGTGAAGATGTAGGTATAATTATATCATATTTTTCATGAGTATTTTATTTTCATTAATGACAGTTTAGGAGTGAAATATAGATATAAAAAATGGTTAAAGAGAATTTCACAGGTCCTCCTGAGGTCAGTAATTCTGCCGTCTAAGCTTTCATCATCTTTGCGTTGCTTAGCTATAAATTTGAATTTTAGATTTTCTTATGGCTATTCCACGCTTAAAACAAAAACTATCATTGCTATTGAAAACGGTCTTTATGACCAAATCGTCTTGGGTACAGCTCACATCGTGGCAAATGGAAGAGATCCTTTCCTGACAATGGTCAGAAACCACGAGATGATTGGCGAAGTAGCATTTCTCTAAAAAGCCGCGGAGCAGGATGTCGAGATCTTTGGCCTGGATCTAAACATCAGAAGTGAGGAGAGTGCGTTACTCCATCCAGATGCCTCACTTCTAAAAGCCCGAGTATAGAAAGCAGAGATGAAGAACTTCGTCGAACAGCTCCACGACGAGAAAATGCACGGAAACTTTCACAGAAATGTAAAATATCAGTCCTTGTCGATGGAGCAACGTTTCCTTTCCTTACTCGTAAGTCATTCGTACTTGACCGGATGGATGCTCTAACAATTTTTATTTACGAAATTATTCAATGGTGATGACATTCCGTTCCATGTGGCCCCTTTTCCGATTCCTACACCGCTTCATGCGATTCTTCCATTGTTTGAAGCAATATTGTAGGTCCTTTTCTGGAAGGTCTTTCATGAGCCGCATCTTCGCAGCATCCGCCGACTCGAATCTGGTTCCTCCTAGCTCAGTCTGACCAAAGAAATTCAATCAGCGTATTCGATAGTGTTACTTTTTAATGTAATAATGTTTATAAAATTATAATAAAGAATGATAATCTGTTTGTTGCGCAGGCTCATTCTCATGGCACGCTGGGCTTGCGGCTCGCAAGTTTGAGCGCGCCTAGGGCGCTCGTCTACCGGACCTCGCATTTGACGCTCGATAATGTACGAGTATTTACCTCGCGCTACGCACTCGGTTTTTATACTTCTTCCACGTTTGTGTATAGAGCTTTTAAAATTAGTGGTGAAATCAATTATAACTGTAATTTTTTGATCATGAATTCCTGTTTGTTAAATCTCTTACGTCTTCAACGAACGAGTTTTTATCACGTGTCGCGCGTTTCGCACTCGATTAAAGAATGTCCAAGAAGCGAAAGTTTTTATATTTTATTGAACTCTATTATATTAAATTTATGTTATAATAATTTTTGTACCTTGATTTGTGAATTAAATTTAATAAATCAGATGAGTGCATTTATCATCATTAAGTTTTTCCAGGGTCCTGACCGAAACTTTCGTTCCATTTCGTTATTAATGAAAAACAATGATTTTTTACTGAACTTTGTTTTTTCAGGAGGGTCATTCAACAAGTACTTAGCCTCACCGCCCGATGGCGCTGCTATTACGAAAGAGTTTTACCATCGTGCAGTA
>JAUMHM010036003.1:0-15830 GCA_032362435.1 Melikaiella ostensackeni
TACAACATCTCTGCAACACATTTCAAGCTTCGTAATTAGTAATTAAATTTTTAATATCTTCAACTCATCAGGCACTTACTTAGTCCGTGGCTGATGATGACGCACCGGGGTTTCCGAGACAAAGTTAAATATAATATATACAATTAATATATATATATATATAATTATTGATTATATTATATTATATTAATTATTAATAATATATATAATAAATATAATAAAAAAATAATAATAGTTATAATTATCATTGAAAAAAATAATGATATAAAATTAAGTACATTCTGATTAATAAGGTGCCATGAAAAGTAAATAAAAAACATATACTTACAAATAAAAATTTTTAGAATTGAAATACTATTTTGAAAGTTTGTTATAAGGCCATGTACGACTCAACCAATTTCTACCACATCGGCATTTCTTGCAATGACTTACATTTACAAGGAACAGTTACTTTGTGTGTGGTCTTTTCAACCAGATACCCTATCTCGTGGAAGGGCGAGTTATTGCGAAAAATGCCGGTACGGTAGGCATCGATTGAGTGGTACATGGCCTTTATTAATTATTTTTTTTTAGCGTTCAACTTAGTTGATAAGGGCTATGATGTCTGGTTAGGTAACAATCGTGGAAATACTTACAGTACGAAACACATATCAAAATTAGAAACAAGTTACGGATTTTGGGACTTTAGGTATACTGAAATTATACATTAATCATTTTTATATTCCTTTTACTTAATTTTTATTTGACAATCTACTTTTTAAAGCTGGCACGAGATGGGAATGTACGATTTGCCAGCCACGATCGATTATGTTTTGAGTAATACGAATAGAAAAAATATTCACTTTGCTTGTTATTCTCAAGGGTGTACTCAGACTTTTGTTATGGGTTCGTTAAAACCCGAATATAATGAAAAAATAAAAATTGCAGTAGCATTGTCTCCAGCTGCTTACATGACGCATTTAAAAGGCCTACCATCGCTTATTACACCATTCACAAACCTAATTTCGGTAAGAATTTTTCTGATCATAATTTTAGTTCAAATTATATTTCTTGATTATAAAGTTTATGTATTCTTATAGATTCTTTTAGAGACAGTGGGATATTTTCCAATTCTTCAGAATTCACCTATTCTTCGGATTTTCACAAGTTATTTTTGCAAATCGGGAAGTCTATTTCAGTCTATTTGCATTTTCATTATATTTACATGTGTCGGCCCTGGATATGAGGAATTGGATCGGGTATAAAAATTATTATATATAATAATCTATCAAATCATTTAGTCTTCCATTCACTTTTTTTCTATCATGTCAATGTGACAGATTATTAGTATACATGAGTTTGGCATTTTATGAAATTGAATGTCTTTCCACATGAAGCAACATGGAATTGTTCCCTTCGCATAAAAATGCATTATCATCAATTTTCAAATTACTAATTTTGCGCTTTGGTTTAAAATAAGTGAATTTTAACAAGCAAAGAAATTTAAAATTAAGAAAACGAAAAAATTTGTGATGCACAATTTAAAAATTAATTATTTTTAACGACTTGCTTCCAACATCCTAGTTTAAGAATGCTTAAATTTCTCAACGAAGTTTGGAATTGTTTAATTTTCAAGGCATCAAGTTTAAATTCATCAATTTTGAAAGTTTCCAATTTGAAAGCATATAATTTTCAACGTTTTCAGGATAATTAAATTTTAAAGAGCCACAATATTTGAAACTCTTCAATTTTGAACGGTGAAAAAGTAAGTGATTTTTTCTTGGACAGAAATAACATTTTTTGGTAGAGAAATTTATCCAATCACTTTGAATGTCACTTGATACTACATGATATGATACCTATTAATAATATTTATCATCCTTAAAATTTTTCAATTTCAAACTAAAATTATAGTTTTGAATGCGCAACTCTCAACAGTTTAATTTTGGAAGCCCTGAAGCCAAAGTTTAATATTTGCTTTGAAATTTCTTAATTTTTGGAAGTTTCCAATTTCAAATTTACGATATTGTAGGCTACTACTTTAAAATCAAGATTTGCGATAGCGAATCGCCGGCAAGTACTAAATAAAGAAGAAAAAGATTCTAAATACCCATACGAGAAAGAAAATGTGCCATGAAGGACGAAATGCGACAAAAAAATTACTACCGGGAATTATTATATGTAACATAAATGATTTTGAACACTAAAATTGAAATATCTCAGTCAATTTATAAGATACATTAACCAAACTTGGAGAGAATATAGAGCCAAACGAAGTACAAAGATTCTGTAAGTTTGGAATATACTCATCCAAAACTGAAGATCTGCAGGCTATAATTTTATTCATATAATTACAAAACTTTGACAATCACATTTCATTTTACGATTTTACATATTAATCAGGATGAAATAAATTCGCAATTGCATCAGTAGACAAAATGAGAGCTAAAAACGTGATTTTTTGAATGCATGCCAAGAGCCACGCTTTTACCAAATGAATTCAAACTTTTTTTAGACTGATGTCATCATATTCTAAAAGTATTTCTAATGAATTTGAAACACATTGATTTATAATGAAATTTTTTTATATTTTAGTCATTTTCACTCATTTTTAACGATTTAAAAAAAGTTTACATATGCCACTTCTCAGGAGAAAGTGATCCATAAACATATTATGCAGTCAAATCTTAATTTATTAAGAAATTTACTATTTTTAATATGCAGACATACCGAGAGCTAAAACCAGTCAATCGATTCCAATGAAACTTTGCATGAACATTGTAAATAACGTGTACATGTTCCGCTCTTTGTAGGAGAAAGCGATAAATCAACATACCATGAAGTTAGATTTCAATTTATCAAAAAATTTACAATTTTAAACATGTGTTGCGTCCCAAGAGGTATAACTTACCTGATAATTCATTTATTTAACGATGATTTCTCGTTTTAGAATTTAATTCGAAGAAAAATAGAAAACTGGTATAAGGATAACTACCAAATTGACAGGAATAAATTGACGAATGCAAAATTTCAGAATTAAATCGATAAATATCAGTTAAAATATAAAATAAACGAAGGGAATAAATATCGTGAATAAATATTTTTTAAAAAAGTTCTAAGTTCAATAGATCACTTGTAGAATCGTAAGGCACTCCTGGATATTTTGTTGATCGACTTCGAATTAAATCTGCTTGATTGTGTCCAATCAACCTTAAAAAAAGGAAGACTAATTATCAACCAAGTCGATGAAAGAGAGGAATTTGGAAAAAAGAATTATTAGTGTCAGGGGGTACTTATAGGTATTCAAGTTTGTGGAAGTTTTTATCCTTTTGTTTGAAATGCTGAGGCTAGGAGCAGATGGCCGGAATTGGTCAGTAACTTAGGGTGACACGTCCTGCTCCTGGTGATGGTGTTATCTGACTGTTTACTACTTCAAAATCCGCTGCATTAATACACAGAAACCCTCTTCAAGTACCCAAGAGGTTGAGTGGTATTAAAGGTAGGGGTACGTAATTTCAGTTGTAGTGGTAAATCTGTATGGATTGGAATAGCCAATCAATATCAAAGATCATAGATATGTCCATATTAGGGAGATGACGCTGTTGCCGAAAAGCATGTTAACCAAGGGGGTTTAAATGTGGTGGTAATTTGTATGTGTCAAAGTTCTATTAGCATCAAAAAATCATGGATATAGTATGTTTAAGTTTTAGAGAAGTGCGAAGTCTGCAGGTGTTCATCAGGGGAAGTAAACATAAGTTTGTTATGGGGGAACTGTTCCCATTATAGAATGTTTGTCGTTTCCTGTATTTTAGATAGTAGTTCCCCACGAAAATCTGGTATCTGGTCCATGGGAATGCATGGTAGATATGTCAAAATTGTACAGCTGTGCAACTCAGATTCGAGCAAGTGTAGGTGTAAAAGATTAAAACTTAAACATGCGTTCGTCGACTTTCATAGCCGTCTTGTTGATTAATGGGAGGGCCTCTCACTCATGTGAGCCTGTTCGATGTATGAGTTTTGCGAAAATTGATATGCACCGCCCATTTTAGACTACTGCGTTGGTTCTTTGAATCTGTCCCTTGAAGCTGGATTTGACGATATTGTATTTGTCCATTGTGGGGCCTTCACAATAATGATTGGATATTGGGTTTTACAGAGGTCTTTACGATATTTGAATATGATGATCCTTTAACTCATCGATTTATTATTATATATAAATGGTCGATACAATCGTTATAAATAATAATAATTATTATAATAGTCGCGGGACGTGACACATACAGACTTACCGATAGCCAAAAGTAATCGATCTACTTATTTTCTCATACAAAACCATCGTTGAATAATAATATGCCGTTTTACATAATATGAGTGTACCATCGTGGTTCAGGAAATATTATCAAAAGAAGATTGTTCTCATTTGTAGTTAACTCAAAACTTTTACCCAAAACCATTGTGAAGCTTTTGGTTATTAATAAGCATATTGAAATTAAAAATTTTAAATTCGTCATCTTCGCTTGCTTTAAAAAACTATAACTTATAATTCTCCTATCTGAATTTGTCCAAAAAAGATTTTAACCGTCGATTTGAATTTATGAATCTACATTTAATTTTGAGTAACAAGAGTATACAAAGTTATCATCGACCAAGTTATACTGAATTCTTACCAGATTTTCTGAGAAAATATTGTTCAGAAGCATTAGTAAATAAGTTTGAATGAAGAAAAAGTCGACTATAGATTGAAAATTCATTCCAATCCTGATAGAAAAATTTATTAATGTACGTGAATTTGTTATTATTGCGAAGAAGTTTTACAATTATGAATGTTTTATTTCAAAATAGTTTCCAATTTCGAAGTAGGTAATATTGGATGATAGTTTATGGAAACCAAATTTTCTCGTTGGGACACATATTTGCCGAGAAGAAGGGTCAAGAATAAATTCAACTGTTTGAAATTGAGGTTTAATTTTCTTTTTTTTCACTAAAAGAAAACCTTAGATTTTTTCTTTAGGCACTTTCAGGATAAAAAATCAACATTTTATTACTTATCCGTGAAAATAAGCACTCAGTAGGCTATGAGCGGATAATACATTCTTTTCCTTAGTATAAAACAGAAACTGACCATGACTTCTTTGGTTCTGGCTTTGTTTTCACACTTTCTTTTGAATGAGCGAAGTTTGGCGGGTTTGACGTTATAAATGGATACACCACCTTATGACGATGTAGCTGCTTAGTTTGGGCATGATTCTAAACTTAAGGAAAGCATTTCTCGCATCATGTTAGTAGTCGGATGTAAACTTTGAGTAATGGAAAAAACAAATGATAATGTTACCTCAGATTGGATTGACACTTTTGTTGACGAAAGGCATACCCTCGAAAAAGTTTCAGGCGATGAATAGAGACTGGGTGTTTGGAATGCCAGAGGTGTGAATAATCTTAGGGAAAGAGAATTGCGGGATACAATGCGCATAAGGAAGCTTGATATTTTATGTGTATGCAACGCGAACTATAAGAAACATTATACTTAGAAAAAGGCTTATTCATTATAAATATTTGGTTGAGTCATAAAATGATACAAATGTACACTTGTTACGGGGGTGAAAGCCACAGTATGATTGACTTTTTTGTATCGGATTAGAGACTGAAATGGCTCGTGAAAGATGCAACTGTTATGAGGTGCTCTAAACGTGAAACGGATCACTACCTCATAGTTAGAAAAGTGAACCTTGGTCAAGGATAATAAAGAAGGAGAGTTGATAATAAGACGAAGCAAACGCGAGTTAAAATAGAGAATTTGCAGGAACCAGAAGAATTTTTATAATCTTTGTAAAATCTTTGCGAAATCTTCAAAGCCTTTGTGAAGTTTTTTAGAATCTTTGAAATTTTCGAAATATTTGTGAAATCTTTAAAATGTTCGAAATCTCTGGTGAAAACATGGTGAAATCTTTGAAATCTTTATATCTTATGGAATCTTTGTGAAATCTTTATAAAAGCTTTCTGAAATCTTCGAAATTTGTAAGATCTTCGAAAACTTTGTGAAATCTTTTGAAATATTTTTAAATCTTTGAAATATCGCAATCTGGTTTAAATTAAAACGTCAGAAATGAGAGGGTTCTTGAATAATGTGGTGGAGAAGAAACATTGATTGCCAAAAGTGAAAGAAATTTCCTGAGATGGTTTGGTCATGTTGAGAGAATGAATTAAGAACCTTAAACGAAGCAAATGTATTTAGAAAAAGTGAGTGGTAGCGTATCCAGAGGTAGAACGAAGAGAAAATGGTTGGAATGTGTGAATGAGACTCTGAAGGAAGATATATAAATAGTCGTAGAATCACAAGAGCTTGGGATAGGGATGTATGAAGGACAATTGTTTTTGAGAAAAAGAGTGACGCCTGAAACGAAAGACTTTGGATACTCAGGAACCCTCGTGAAGAGCTATGTTAGTGGATGTGGTTGAGATAAAAAGTATGAATCGTCCTATGGGTCTATTAGTCAGTTCGAGTGTTTATGTGTAATTCCTGATGTATGATAGCTCTGTGAAGCTCTTCACCTGTGATGATTGCTTAAGAGATTGATCAGCGACCCGTGTTACAGCGGTATTGTGGAACGAATGTCTCGATTGAATGAGCAACACGCGACTTCTAAATTCGTCTAAAACCTACCCCTTGCCCCACACATCTGTTAATTACCCTTACCGTATAAGCTCCTTGATTCCCAGTAGTACTAAGCGAGGCTTAGACCGAATGACTTACTCCTTTTTTTTCAAAATTTCACTTCATCAAAAATTGTTTGGTTTGGAACGTTGTCAATTTAAAATCGTCCAATACATTCTTATACAATTTCAAACACTTCAATCCAAAACTATCAATTATTGTTTCAAAAAGTTTTAAACCTTTTATATTTAAAAATTGGTTCTATAATGAATTTTAAAATTGTTTTTATTTTTAATGTTAGGAAATAAAAATCCAGTAACATGGACGCGCGCTTTGAGGCGTACATTTACTGCTAGTTTTTGAGTTTTGAAGAATTGGAGAGCCGGATCGAATAACCACCCGAGCGGGTGAGATCGCGTAAAAGTATTGTCCAAAGCAGTGAAAAACGAAAAAGATGCACAATGGCAAGCTAAACACGAAACAATTTTTTGTTTTTCACCGATCTGGACAATACTTTTACGCGATCTCGCGCGTTCGGGTGGTTATTCGACCCGTCTCTTCAATTAAAGCGTGGTATCAAACTTCCCTTTTTTTTTATTAATTTAGAATTTTTTTAGGATAAAGTTGAACATTATTTTAAATATGAACCTGCTGGCAGTTCATTAAAACAATTGGCGCATTACGGATTTGGACAATATAATCCTGGTATGTAGAATAATATATGTTCTGAAGTTAAATTTTACTGTATTCCCCTTTTTTCTGAAAGGTACTTTCCGACAATATTATTATGGTTCAAAAAGAAACTTAGAATTGTATAATTCAACAACCCCACCGGATTATCCTGTGGAAAAAGTGAAGTTTCCCATTGCGATCTATCATGGATCGAGTGATTATTTAGCGTCTCCAGAGGTTAGTCAGAATGATGAATAATTATGATAAAACAAATGATATGATAATAACTACGGAAGTGATTATATTTTCTTATATTTCAGGATGTATCTATTCTTGTAAAAAAACTTTCGAATGTCGTCGATCATTACCTTGTCCCTGGAAAGAAATTAAATCATTATGATATAATGCTTGGTCGCGATATTCGACAACTTGTTTATAATCGTGCCCTGTCATTGATGGAAAAATATAATTGAAAACAATCGGAAAATAGTTCATAGATTTCGAATTATCTGAAGGATTATCTGCATTATTTCAGGATTATATAAACTGATCATTATATTATATACATCATTTTAGGATTTTTAACAGTGATGGGTATCTTATTTTTTTAAAGGAACTAGTTATCGTTATCGTTACCGATTTGAAATGTAACTTTTTCTTAGTTCCTTTTGCAAAAAAGGAACTATCGTTATATTGTGAAATATTTTTGTATTTAAGAAATATATACATATAATAAAATTTAATTTTTACGCAACTTCAATGATATCTGTCGAGTGACAGCAATTTTATTTTTTATTGAAATTCGTAGCTTAGTCATGACCGACATAATATTCCTAAAACATTTCAAGATGAATTTCACAGTTCCACTAACAAAAAGTTGTCAGCCCCAGAAACCACACGGAAAAAATGTGTCCTTTAAAAAGTGTAGAATTAGTCCAGGAGTCTTGGACGCGTACCAAAATGTTGGAGATCTTGAATGACTTTTAATAAAAGATGTCAAACTTTTCAATACTCATTGTAAACGAGTCTTGTAATTCTTGATGATAGTCTAGGAAAAAGAGTTCTGTATTTACTATACAAAATTTAAGTGAGAAGCCAAATTCAGTACACGACAAATTGTAGAAAAGTTGTGAATATTTTTAATTTGTTTCGAAAGAATTTGTATAAGTTCCTACAGTAAAAAATAGAGCGCTGGTATTACAGGAAGTCCTAGACAGTCTGGGGAAATTTATCTGCGCTTCGAAGTGCACAGTCCAACATCAATCGGCAATGCGAAATAAAGATGGTTGCAACCTGCCAAAATCGGTAGTTAATAAGTGATTAGTGAAGATTAGAAGTGTATTTCGTAAGTGCCAACTTGCATTAATTTTTTTTTCTATATATAAAATTTCAGTGTTAGAAACTATTATCTTAATTTTACATGATATTTTAGTGAGTTTCAAAGCTCAATCTATGGAAATCGAGTTATTTATTTATTTTCTAGTTTTTTGAGAGAATTTTTATTATTATGAAAGCAATATTTTAGTATAAGAGAGGCTAGGTTATCCCAATTTCATCAAAAATTCCTAAATGAGTTTTGAAACTTGATGTTTTTGTGTATTAGAAAAACAGAAAACAATATAAAAAGTCTAGTGTAGGTTATACGAGATGGGAGATTTTGGAGGAGAGGTAAAATACTGCATGACACTTGTTTTTCCTTCAAAAAAACTCCTATAGTTTGAAAGGTATCATTTATCATTTATATATTTATTTAAATTTTTATATCTTCAATTTTATTTATAGATAGTTTTCATCAATCGTCTCACAATCAAAATAATTTGAGCATTTTCGATTTGTCGCATGGATCTACTGCTACAAATATTTCTCTGGTAGCTAACATGCCTGAGGTATGTTTGAAATTTATTTTGAGGGATATTTTTTTGCAATTTTCTGTAAAATAATATTATGGGTGTTAAGTTTTAAAAATTTACAAAAATAATTTAATTCACGTAACGTCAATCAAAAACACTATTTACATAAAAGTAAGGATAGAACCAAGAGCAAATCTCGGGACAAATTCATTGAAATTAATTTTAGTTCTACATTCCCTGCTTCTGTTAGTCGTTCTACATATTTTTTTAATGGTTGCATTTTAAAACGACATATTGAACATTTATTTCAAAAGGTTGACTAAGGAAAAAGCTTTGATGAAACCAGAGACTTGACTTCGGAAGTTATTCTCGCCGAAATTCCGGTAACAATAAACAACGACTCACAGGGCTCTCAGGCTTGGACAGAAAATCCTGCTTTTATTGTAGGTATAGCAGATATTCTATAGTACAAACATTTTTTTAATATAAGAAAAGTTTTAGTCAACAATAAACGTAAAATTTAAGAATATTCAATATTTAATATTTTTATAAGTAATTGAAAATTAAAAATTTATCAAAGTTAAAATCAAGTTAAAGATGGTTTCTGTGAGTCGAAGTATTTTATATAATTGAGGTGATATTCACAGATTTCTAATATTTCTATTCAATTTTATTCAACTGTTATTTTTAGAGAATTGAAAAGTAGGTTGGTTATCCTTATTTTTGTATTTAAGAATTCAATACTAGACTGGAGACAAAAATAATGTCTTAGTTTCAGTGATTTGATAAAAAATAGTTCAACAGGAGTATCGACTATTTAAAAAATGTTCTCATTTTTAATTTTCAATTTTCTGTGTTAAATTTCTTATGAAAAATAATTAGATGGGCAGTAACTGTTATATTCACATTTTATCAGTTAACAATAATTCCTAAGGGTTATTATTTTTCAGGAATTGAGAAAGTGGATGGGCAGTGAGACTAATGCGAAAACTGCATTTAAAGCTTACGAGGATGGTGATGGCTTTATGACGGAAAACTGGAGGAAAGTTTGAGTCCATTCGTTTATGGAAAAAAAATCCCAGCTTCTTAAAAACTACAAAGGATAACCACTAGATAAGTGGCAGTACGTAATGTTTGTCAATATTTTTCAATTTTTGTCTTTATTATAAATTTATAAAATACATCTATATGAATAATTATTTCACAATATTTTTACAGCATAGATAAGGCACACTTTGAACATTATGTTTCAGCACATGAGCGGATATTTTCTACGGAGAGTTCAGTAACTTATTATACCTGTACTCCCTTCCGCATTGAAAATGGAAAAAGATTCCAAGCTTGTGGAAAACTTGAGAATCATTATCAATACATTGAGGGGAAATTGAGGGAAAGTGAAATAATTAAGCCTCGAAACAAGTCATCTTTAGCATCAGAAGGAGAAAAAATAAGTTTATCATTTGAAGGTTGGAATATTTTTACTTCATGGAGTATATTGAAATTAATTACAACTCCATCATATTTCATTATAAAGAATATTTTATTTCAGAAACACTAGAAAATAAATTGAGTTATCTGGAAACTCATTCGAGAATAAGACTACTGTCAGCGATTATTGGATTGATACTTTTGAAGCAAGTCAAAGTATTTTAAAAGTAGAAAAAATTGAGTCGAAGAATATTTGCACTTGCTCAAACCTTTGCGTGAACAACTAGGACTTGAATTGGTATGTTTTGATAAATTTGTATTTCAATAATCAAATCACGAAGTTTTGCTTATTGTAATGTCATATGAATGTATGTTTCAGAGTGAATTAGATTTCGAATTATTGTTTGAAGGAAAAGGGAAGTTGCTCTTTCAAAACTGGAGTTATGCAAAGCAACATATTGTTAAACTTTTAACAACCGCATCGCTGACAGGTTCTGAAAAAACTTACTTTGACTTACTTCCAAGATTACAAAGCAGTACTTAAGACTTTGATAATGCTTTTAAAAAATTTCTGCTGTGGATGAAGATACGAATTGTAGAAAATTGAAGGGTGACGAAAAACGCAATTCTTACATGCTGCACATTCCGGTAAAATTATTAATTCTACTTACAGCTGAACAATTGAGTAACTTTTTGTTTACTTCACTTTTGAGTCAGTCTTGTTTTAAACAAAGTATTGTTTACAGATTACTATTGATGCCGAAGCAAGCCTAGAAAACTTGAAAACTGTCTTGCATGCCAAAAAACTAACGTTGCAACCTCTCACAGTGATCGTCGGATCCTTAGTGAACGTTCGAAAAACGTACGTTGTGGTTAATAATTATTGGTACGAAACCCTGTCATTTCTTGATGCTATTTCTTTGACGTTTAAGTCGTTCTTCGTCTTTGATTGCGAATATCCTGAGTCATGCAAGAATATATGGCTCTTCATTCAACATTCGATGTTTAATATAAAACTTCAAGGTCAAAAAATCTCTTTTAAAGTGAATAGTCTTATAAAACAAGTTGAGCACGTTATTCAACAAAATTCAAAAACACAGCCCGTTGGTTAGATTTTTGTCATTCTGTTATAAAGATGCGTATTTCTTAAAAGACGAATTTAAGTATATTTTGGTTTCGTTTATTTTCAATGTTTAAGCGTATTTCTTAATATGACAATTTGTGTTTTTCAAATCTCATTTCAAGTTCACAGTCAAGAGCGATATGTTTAATTGTTTTTCTTGTGAAATGTCATTTATAAGTAACAAAAACCTCATTCTTCACGTAGAATTGTCACATAAATTATCAGGCCTTTTTCGATGTGAGGAAGCAGAGTGTTTTCATGTTTATTTTCTCTTTGACTCCTACAGAAAACATCGCAATGCCAAACACAATTCCTCATTATTACCTTTAGAAAATGAAAATGTTCAAGATGTTTATAAAAAAACTTTTCCCTTCGATTCCCCGTGGTCATCAAGTGCAAATGGAAACGAACTATACTCGGAATCAGATAGTTCATCGGATGAATCGGATTCTATATTTAAAGATGATATTCTGTACGAAAAATTATTGCCAGTTTCAATGATTATTCGAAAAGAGCTTGCTCATTTGTCGCTAAATTGTATAAGTTTGCAGATATTCCTAGAAAGCGAGTTGATCAAATAATAACCGAAGTTTCAGAATTTATCAAAAATGAAATTCAGTTTATAAAACATGACGTTTGTATAATCGCGGTAGAATCTCATACAAGCTCACTGACTTTAACTGACATCAAAGAAATTATAAGAAAATATTCAGCACCATTGCAGAACTTACAAACTGAGGCTCAACGTTTTCGACACTTTCAGTAACATCAAACATTCATACTTCCACAAAATCATAAATTGGGTGAGGTCAAGGTCGTAGTAGAAAAACAGGTGGCAAAAATCATAATGCACAAGGAAATAGTTCTGCAATTTATACCTATTATAAAGCTTAAAAACTTTTTTTGAATTGCCTGGAGTTTTCGAGAGCACTCAGAAATGTTTAGAAGATATTCGGCAAAATACATTCCTAATTCAGAATGTCGTGCAAGGATGTCTCTGGAAGAAGAAAACTTAACCTTATGGAAACAAAATCGTATATCCTGTGGAGTCGTATTTTGATGACTACGAAAGTAACAACCCTATCGGTAGCCAGAAAGGAGTTTCGAAATGCGGTTCTGTTCATTTAAGAGTGAGATGTCTTCCTCCAGAGCTGCAGTCTAAGTTAGAAAACATTTTCATGTTCATGCTATTTAACTTTAAACATCAAGTGCAATTCACAAATAAAATCATTTTTAGTCGAGCGATTGAAAAACTTAAGGTACTTCAGAAAGAAGGTATATCGATAACTGTTAAAGATGAGAAAAAACAGATCTGTTTCGCGCTAGTAGTAATTTCGGGCGACAATTTATTTAGACATTCACTCAATTCTTGGTCTCGTTGAAAGTTTTTCTGCGAATTTATTCTGCCGCTTTTGTTTAACGGAGAATAACAAGCTTCACTTAATATTTAACGAAAGTGATTGCGTTTTTTGTGATAGAGAAAATTATGGAACACTTCTATCTGCAAATAAAGTGTCCATTTCTGGAATAAAAGAAAGGTCTGTTTTCAACCGGTTAGACAATTTTCATATCACGAAAAACTTAACTGTTGATCCTCAACATGACCTTCTTGAAGGAGTTTTACGCTACGACGTACCTTGAATACTGGACGATTTAATATATGGATGCAATTTTTTTAATCTTGAAGATATAAACTTGAGACTGGCTGGATTTAATTATGGAACAGATGACAATGTTAACAAGCCACTTGCGCTTTCCAAAAATCATATAATTAATCATTATCTGATCATTTCATCTGCTGAAATGCTGAATCTCGTCAGAAGTTTATTTCTATTCATAGGACCGTTGGTACCTGAGGAAACCGTCCAAAGGCAATTACTTATAAAATTGCGACGAATCGTAGAAATTTGCTTTAGCAAAATTGTTGATAGTTTAACACTCAAGTTGCTTGATACTGAAATAACAGAGTATTTAAGTGCACTTTCTGATACGTATCCAAATCAAATGAAACCTGAAGATCATTTTTATGTGCATTATTCGCGAATAATGAAAGAAGTCAGTCCTCTTCCAAACTGTATGGTATACGTTACGAAAGCAAACATGAAGAGGGAAAAGTTTCTTCTCATGTAGCAATTTGTCGGAAAAATGTTTGCCGAACTATTGCGATTAAACATCAGCTTATGCTGAATTACCGTTTCTTAAATAAGGATACTTTCAATTTTCCGTTTATATCAGGACCTGCAAAAAATATCATCGTTCACGAATTAGATGATGATCGGGATTTCCTACACTTGATCCCACAACCTGTTACAAATAGTGTTTTTTTCGGCAAATTGGGTAGATTACTCAGGCCAAAAGATAAAACATAATAGTATAATTACAATTTTTTCCGAAAATGGGCCACAGTTTTATCTTGTACACACAATTTAAATCACTGATAAAGAGCTTCAAATAATGTCTAAAAGGCTTGACGATTGCGTCTTCGTCGAACATTGACAAGCTTATAAAGTGTTCGACGATGACTGCTACATATATTGTCTATTAAAATTAGAAGATATTGCGTCCAACGTAATTGTTACTGTTAGGAATAAGTTGGCTAACGGGTACAATTATATAACAAAGTACTGGATATAAAAAGGCACAATAATAGGATTAAGAGCTTTTGTAATATATAAAAATATATGTTTCTCTTTCTATAGTAAAAAAATGTTTCAAATCTTTCCAACAACCCAAACCCACAATTTGAATTACAAACAAAATTACTTGGAAATAAATTTTTTATCATGGCTCAGTACGACTTTCCATCAGTTAATTATATTTATTTTCAAGGATGATCCAAAGTTTTTTTTCTAGAAATAATTTAAATACACTCAGAAAAAAGATTCTTTGATTCAAAGAAATTTTCTATAAATTGAAGAAAAATATTCATCGGCATATCCTATAAAAAGTCACTTACAATACAAGCCGATTAGAGTCCGCAAACATGTATTATTTCGTGAATTTTAAGGAGTAAAAAAGAGACCAAAATAAATGTAATATCTTATTTTATAACTTACAAAATTGATTTTTGGGCTTTGATTTAACTAGATAAAAAAGAATTTTAACAAAAGAGTTAAATTTTCAAACAAAGAGGTGAATCTAAAAAAAAGTTAATTTTAATCAAAGTAGTTCAACTTCTAACCAAATGGTTAAACTTTTAACCAAAAAAATGTATTCTCCACCAAGAAGATTAATGTTTTGCCAAAAAATACGAATTAATAAGAAAATACATTAATTTTCAACAGAATTTTTGAATTTCTGAGTCAATAAGACTCATCATCTACAGAACAGTTGAATTTTCTACCCAAATATATGATTTTTCAACAAAAGAGTAAATTTTCAACCAAAAATATGAATTTTGTACGAAAATGTGGAATTTCCAATTCAAAAATATAATTTTTGGAAAAGAAAGGTTATTTTCTGCCAAATAGTTTAATATTTAAACAAATATTTTATTTTTCAAAATTTAAATTTTAAGAGTAATAAAAAGACGAAAATAAATGCAATACCTCCTTTTATAACTAAAAAAATGGATTTTATGAGCTCCAATCACAATTCATAATTATGTATAGTTCAAATTATTTTTGAGAAAAATATTGATCTTATTCATATCATCGAACTTCCAGCACTTATAAAACTCACAAAAAGTAAATATGTACTAAACTTTCGACGCAAATATATACAGTAATAAATTTAAAGTAAATTCACATTAAATTAAATATTCTTAAAATTAAAAATAATTTAATAAGATACTTATAATATAACATTTAAATAAAACATGTCAAACAAATATTCGACGTCAAAGTAAGAAAATGAAATATCACTTGGGGCACCACCAATTTTTGTCCCAGCACTGATCGTTTGTGTGCGTTAGATATAAGTGAAGAATACGATTCTCGTGTGTTAAATGTGTGACCTTGTGATGTAAACAAAATACTACAAATCTGGTGTTCTGCTTCGCAATACGACTTTTTTTATTTGCTTTAGAACCTTTTATATTTTCCCAGGCGGTCTTGGAAATTATATTCGCTGCCTCTTCACTTTTTCCCAGACTGTCTTAGACATTTTAAAGTCTCCAAATTGTTTT